>JAULCC010363215.1:0-11593 GCA_032358795.1 Nuttallia obscurata | reverse complement strand
TTATGTTGAAATTGGACCAGCAGTTTTTGAGAAGAAGATTGTTAAAGTTTTCTATATAGCTATATAAAATAAAACTGCCCCCACCCCTTGCGACCATGTTTTTTCTTTACATATCATTATTCTTTGAACAATTTTGATAGAGGTCCAACCAAGGATCATTTCTGTGAAATTATGTTGAAATTGGACCACTTGTTATTGAGAAGAAGATTGTTAAAGTTTTCTATTTAGCTTTATAAGGAAAACTGGCCCCGCCCCTGGCGGCCATGTTTTTCTACATATCATTATTCTTTTAACACTTTTGGTAGAGGTCCACCAAAGGATCATTTCTGTGAAAGTATGCTGAAATTGGACAAGCAGTTTTGAGAAGAAGATTTTCAAAGTTTTCTTTATTGCCAAATAAGGAAAACTGGCCCCGCCCCTTGCGGCCATGTTTTTCGGCATATCATTATTCTTTGAACACTTTTGGTACAGGTTCACCAAAGGATTATTTCTGTGAAATTATGTTGAAATTGGACCAGCAGTTTTGAGAAGATTTTCAAAGTTTTCTATATTGCCAAATAAGGAAAACTGGCCCCGCCCCTGGCGGCCATGTTTTTCGACATATCACTATTCTTTGAACAATTTTGGTAGAGGTCCACCTAAGGATCATTTCTATGAAATTATGTTGAAATTGGATCAACAGTTTTTGAGAAGATTGTTAATTTTTTTCACTTCGTTTGCCATGGCAACCAGAGTTATTCATGGAATGGAATTCTTTGAACAATTTTGAAAGGAGACCATCCAAGGAATATCCCAGCAAAGTTTCATCAACTTCCATTCTGTGGTTTCAGAGGAGATGTTGTTTATATAAATTGTGGACGTACGACATATGACGGACGCCGGACTGCCCATCCATCACAATACCTCCCCTAAGCCTTTGGCTCAGGTGAGTTAATAATGGCCGAGCGGATCCAACAATATGTAAATTATGTGCACGAGATCATTGACAGGTGGCCAAACTTAGCTTACGGTAGCTTGTTGCACTGGGATTGTCAGATGTGTCAGTGTTGTTTGAAGTTACAACATTAAACCACAGAAAACTTCAAAATTTTATTTTCTAAATGAAATTTTCTTGAAAGGTATGCCGTGTCAAGCAAAAATACTTTTAGAGACCCAACAGTATGATTCTTACAAAGAAATTTTATTTAATACCACGCCACTGTTGCCACGACACACAAGCTGCTTCTTGTTCAAAACCTGACCGCTTGTAACGTTTAAATTCTTATTTATTGCTTCTTTGAATACATTACAAGACTGCTTATTTTTACAAGACTGCTTATTTTTACAAATAAAATTTCTGAAGGATTGCTTGGATGCTCAAATAAACCTCCAACAGAGTGGAAATCACAAGTAGAATTATCATGTCAAATCTACATGCGGTTTCCTATGACATATCGTGAGTTTACATAGATATAACTGTACAATATTTTCTGTTTCTGGTAGAAATTGTACTCCAAATTAATCAATCTAGCAACGCGCCTGTCTAATGTCATGATGTTTTGTTCTAAGGGAAATCAACAAAATTAGTGTCAGCTGACGACAATGCATCGAGGAAAATCAACACTGTTTAACGACAGGTGTCAACGTTGCGGGTGTTGATTTCGAATCACTGGCTCCTACAACCCTTATAACGAATTTGGACTTTAGTTAAACCAAGTGATTTCGTTTTTTAAATATCATCAAAATTACGTGTATTGCTACTGGGAGAGTTATAATGGTATTGTCCACTGCCAGTAAGGAACCTCGTGGTATAAATACGTCATCGCTGCGATTGACCACCCTTTAACAGGCTCTGGGACATATCATATAGGCAAGCAGAGATAATTATATTGGTTGCAACATAAACAATTTCTAAGTTGACCAGAAATCACACCGGGCAGACTTATATTGAGATGTAACATTACAGAAACATCTAGGTTGCTGGTATCTTATTGCAAGTATTTTTCATGGCATAATGTGATGTGTTTAGATGAAAGCCGTTCAGGCCGGGTTTTTAAACTTTGCGATAAATTAAATAATGCTACAAATTCGAGAAATCTATGATGTTTTAATCTATGGCATCGTTGAATTGTAACCATTATTTTTTGTAAAATATGCAGGCGCATATTGAGTTGTTATTATGCCAGCTATATTTAACACAAAAAAGAGCATCTTCCTATTAGTAAGATAAACCTAAATCAGATGTCTTCAAGGTGTTATAATATATATATATACTTTATATAAAACTCGTTAGCAATAACTATATTTAAAACTCATTCACATTAATTATATTTAAAACTCGTTTATATATATAACGTACGTGGTGATATCAAGCCATTTCGACGGTTTTTTTTTTTCTCAACTTTAAGGCTTTGCGGCAAGTATGTTTAGTCAGCTGGATCTAGGACAGTTTGGTCGCACCAAATAAGTTGTTGACTACACTCCAAAAACTTTGTCTATACGGCCAATACGTAAAAAACGCAGAATTTTACTTTAGTAGGCTTCAAGTGGTATTAATAATAACCGATGTATGTCCCATTTGGTTTCACATATATAGTTGTCACGTAAGAAAAGAATTTATCATAGGGTTTTGTAAATTATCATATGAAATGACAACAAATTTGATCTACATTTAATCTTAATCAGATTTAAACTTTAGATCGAACGAGGGCCTTGTTAACTCATTGAACAACCGTCGACCGTTAACTTCGTACTTACAAAATGAATTTTAACTAGTTTACACTCATACAAGCATATATACAAAATAAGATTAACGAAAACAAAAGGGTTAGGTCAAAAGTTATAACAACATTAGTTACAACCCGCCCCTTAATAGCAAAACATATGTTTTTAAAGCAAAGACCGAGCTTTAACAAGATTAACATAAAATTAAATATTTTGTAGCTTTATGATTTGTCATTGTTAATGTAACAAAAACAATCAAGAATATAAGAAGGGAAAATTGAAAAATACATATAAGCCCACAACACGGCAGCTCTTGACCAACTTTTTCAGACACGATACTTTAATGTACATGTAAACAGGAAACAGAATCAAATGACATCATGTCCTATGTAGTGGTAACATCGTAAATAAAAGGACAACATGTCTATGTAGTGGTAACATCGTAAATAAAAGGACAACATGTTTAGTCAAATAAACTTAATAAAAATGTTATCTTTGATTTGAAACGTTCTGTAGGATTTAATGTGTAGTTTTGAACTTTAGAAAATAAGGATTCGTTTTATTCATAAGTAAGTATATCGATGCCAAATAAAGGTTTTTTGATACTTAAAGGATGAAATGCGCGTGTTTTGAAAAACATTTGACGTTTCTGAGTAACATAATTGTTACATTTAAAAAAGAAATGTTCAGTTTTTCTATAACAGTATAACATACATTGATTGGATCTTCTCGAATGTGATTGGTATAAAGGTAGACATTTAAATTACTACAATGTAACAGTTTGCGTAGATGTCAATTAGAACTAGCTCTGAATATGTTCAGCCAAAGTGGAATCCACTGCGTCGTGACAAAATTTTTATAATTTGGCTGCTGCAGAGCAGAATTATGAATTCTTTGAAAATTGAAAACATAATGAAAACATTCACCACAATATACATGCTTACACTAAAAGATGAACAATTTAATGAATTATTCCAGGGTAGTTTGATAACCGAATCACTTCCAAATACAAATGTATGTATAACTATTTACTGATGTGACACTCGTCAAACAACAAAATTCATTTGAATTAAAATGAAAGACCAATAATTCAAGAATGACCTCATATTGTGAGGTTTGCCGGATATTGCCGAGATGTTACGATTACACTGATGGATGGTGATTGATACACATCTGTCTCACTGGGAAGTCATTACAAAAAATGTCCATTCTGTGTTCGGCGAGATGAACTAGCTGTTAATAGTTGCACATTTCGATGATGTTAGGAAACAAAAACAAAAAAAAGTAATGTGTAAGCCAATCATTTACGTTATTGATGTGCACAGAAGTCGACAATTTGAGAGACAAATGTTACGTTATTGATGTGCACAGAAGTCGACAATTTGAGAGACAAATGTTACTTTATTGATGTGCACAGAAGTCGACAATTTGAGAGACAAATGTTACTTGGACATGTGTTATGCTGTGAAATGTTAAAATATCCTGAATTCAAATTTAAAAAATAAAAGCTTTTAAGATTCACATTTGTATAAATGTGAGATTTAATATTGAAAAAGAATTGTTTTGTCAACAAAATATTGATAAAACACATTACATAATTATAACTGGCTTGCCAAAGGCTGGCCAGAGGTGTGAAACCCACAAGGTTCATAAAGTCTTTTGTGAGTTATAGGTGTAGACTTTTTCTTTGTATTTTTATCAGGTAATTGATATTTATGGTATTTCCGTATAAATCATATGGCTTGGATTGACAAATTCTCTGATTGTTATTTAAAACATCATATATGACCAAAGCCCTTTTGGCAGATTTACATGACGCCGACTTGGCATTTTAATCATTATTTAATTATTAAAAATGTATATGTTTGTTGAGCTTTAAATAAATGTAGAGAGTGGTTAGCGAGAGTAAGAAAGAAGTTGAGAGTTGGAGTAAGAGGTTAAAATATCAGGAATTATACGAGTGGTTAGACCATCGTGGTACTGGATATCCAGGAAGAAACATTGTAAGTTGGAGTTAAAGTTATAGTTGATCAATCACTCTGGTTTTACCGACTTTGTGACATTATCTTAATGAAATATTTATACAATGGTTATCCAGTGTGAAACTTACTTGGAAATACGTTACGCACTTCAAATATTTAGAAATATACATACACTTCAAATTTTTAGACTTACAGACAAATTTCAAATGTTTAGAAATATACACACAATTAAAATGGTTAGATTTATACACATACTTCAAATGTTTGGACTTCTACCAACACTTCAAATGTTTAGATTTATACACATCATCCAAATGATTAGACTTATACACACAATTCAAATGGTTAGACTTACACAAACAATCCAAATGTTTAGACTTATGCACACAATTCAAATGATTAGACTTATTCACACAATTCAATGTTTGGACTTATACACACAATTCAAATGTAAAGACTTATACACAATCCGAATGTTTAGACTTATACACACACTTCAAATGTTAAGACTTTTTCACACAATTCAAAAGTTAGACTTCTATACACAATTCAAATGTTTAGACTTATACACACACTTCTTAAAAGCTAAAAATCGGCTTCTTTGTATATCAAAAACGTTAAAATGGTCATAAAATTAATTTTTCGAGTGAAAATAAATACCATGAAAACATATTATGGAAGTTGAATAAACCTTAGACGTCTGACTGTCCCACACTTACGTTGCGCTATACCCGTCAACAATCGAACATGCATTGTAAACAGTTTTTTAGACGTAATTAGTCAACCTCCCGGTTAGCTCAAATGGTAGAGCGTCCGCCTCCCGGTACGGGAGGCCGCAGGTTCGATCCCCGGCCGGGTCATACCAAAGACTTTAAAAAATGGTAGCAATGGCTTCCCTCTTTGACGCTTAGGATTTAGGGTTACCATTATGACTGGTTTGTCGCGAGTCAGATGTTGGCATCATCTATAAATGTAATAGGTATTTTGACGTTATACACGTATTCTCAACAGACAACTTCATGTTAAAGCCAACACCAGAAACATCGACGAAACAAAAAACAATCTTTGAAATCTCTCGAAATATAAAATAGCTATATACTTTTTTGTCAAAGGTGTTGCTTTCCCATTTTCAAATATAAGAATTTTATGTAGCATGAGACAGAATTAATTTACGAGACAGAATTCATACATCAACACCAACCGTTCACCGTGAGTAGCACGAGACGGAATCAATACATCCACACCTATCGATTTCTGTCTGTAGCACGAGACAGAATGAATAATTCCGCGAATACCTTTCATCGTCTGTAGCACGAGACGGAATCAATAAATCCACACCTACCTTTCACAGTCTGTAGAACGAGATAGAATTAATAAATCCACACCTACCTTTCACCGTCTGTAGCACGAGACAGAAGTTTAGATCCACACCTACCTTTCATTGTCTGAAACATGAGAAAAAATAAGTATATCCACACCTACCTTTCACCATCTGCAGCACAATACAGAATTACAACACCCATCCCTACTTTTTACCGTCTATGGCACGAGACAGAATTAATACATCCGACCCAACATTTCGCCGTCTGTAGCACGAGACAGAATTAATACATCCACACCTACCTTTCACCGTCTGTAGCACGAGACAGGAGTAATACATCCACTCCTACCTTTCACCGTCTGTAGCACGAGACATAATTAATACATCCATCTCTTTCTTAAACCGCCTGTAGCACGAGACAGATTTAATACATACATTTCTTCCTTTCACCGTCTGAAAAACGATACAGAATTAATACATCCACCCCTACCATTCACCGTCTGAAAAACGATACAGAATTTATACATCCACCCCAACATTTCACTGTCTGTAGAACAAAACAGAATAAATACAGTCACACCTACCTTCCACCGTATGTAGCACGAGACAGATTAAATACATCCACACCTAACTTTCACCGTCTGTAGCACGAGACAGAGTTTAAACATCCACACCTACCTTTCACCGTCTGTAGCACGAGACAGAGTTTATACATCCACTCCTACCTTTCACCGTCTGTAGCACGAGACAGAGTTTATACATCCACTCCTACCTTTCACCGTCTGAAAATTGATACAGAATTTATACATCCACTCCTACCTTTCACCGTCTGAAAATTGATACAGAATTAATACATCCACACCTACCTTTCACCGTCTGTAGCACGAGACAGAGTTTAAACATCCACAACTACCTTTCACCGTCTGTAGCACGAGACAGAGTTTATACACCCACACCTACCTTTCACCGTCTGAATATTGATGCAGAATTAATACATCCACCCCTACCTTTCGCCGTCTGTAGCAAGTGACAGAATGAATAAATCCAACCCTTCCTTTACCCGTCTGTAGCACGAGACAGAATTTATACATCCACACATAGCTTTCATTGTCTGTAGCACGAGAAAGAATTAAAACATCTACACAAAGCTTCCACCGTCTGTAGCACGAGACAGAATTAATACATCCAACCCTACCTTTCACCGTCTGTAGCACGAGACAGAGTTTATACATCTACTCCTACCTTTCACCATCTGTAGCACTATACAGAATTAATACATCCACTTTTATCTTTCATCATCTGAAACACGAGACAGAACTGATACATCCACTCATACATTTCATCATCTGCAGCACGAGACATTGTAAAAACATCTACACCTACCTCTCACTGTCTGAAGCAAGACACAGAATAACTGCATCCACACCTTCCTTTAACCGCCTGTAGCACGAGACAGAAGTTATACATCCACATCTACCTATCACCGTCTATAGCACGAAACAGAATTAATACATCCATCCGTATCATTACCGTCAGTTGCACGATACAGAATTAATACATCAATCCCTACCCATCACCGTCTGTAGCACGAGACAGAATTAATACATCCACACCTAACTTTCACCGTCTGTAGCACGAAACAGAATTAATACATCCATCCGTATCATTACCGTCAGTTGCACGATACAGAATTAATACATCAATCCCTACCCATCACCGTCTGTAGCACGAGACAGAATTAATACATCCACACCTAACTTTCACCGTCTGTAGCACGAGACAGAATTAATACATTCACCCCTTCCTTTCATCGCCGGTAGAACTAGACAGATTTAATACATCCACTCCTACCTCTGAAAAACGCTACAGAATTAATACATCCATCCATACCTGTCATCATCTGTAGCACGAGATATAATTCATACATCAACACCTAACTTTCACCGTCTGTAGCACGAGACAGAATTAATATATTCACCCCTTCCTTTCATCGCCTGTAGAACTAGACAGATTTAATACAACCACTCCTACCTTTCAACATCTGAAAAACGATACAGAATTAATACATCCATCCATACCTGTCATCATCTGTAGCACGAGATATAATTCATACATCAACAACTTCCTCTCACCGCCTGTAACACGACACAGAGTTAATACATCCAATCCTACCTTTCACCGTCTGTAGCACGAGACAGAATTAATACATCCACACCTACCTTTCACCGTCTGTAGCACGAGACAGACTTAATACACCCACACCTTCTTTTCACCGTCTGTAGCACGAGACAGAATTAATACACCCACACTTACGTCTCACCGTCTGTAACACGAAATAGACTTTATAAATCCACTCTTCCTTTCACCATCTGTAACTAGAGACAGACTTAATGCAACCACTCTTTCTTTCACCGTCCGTTACACGAGACAGAATTAAATCATCCATCCCTCCTTTTCACCGTCTGTAGCACAAGACAGAGTTAATACATCCAACACCCACCTTACACCTGTAACATGAGACAGAATTAAATCACCCAACCCTACCTTTCACTGTCTGTAGCACGAGACAGAATTAATACATCCAACCCTACCTTTCACCGTCTGTAGCACGAGCCAGACTTAAAACACCCACACCTACCTTTCACCGTCTGTAGCACGAGACAGAATTAATGCATCCATCCCTACCTTTCACCGTCTGTAGCACGAGACAGAATTAATACATCCAACCCTACCTTTCATCGTTTGAAACACGTGACAGACTTAATACACCCACAACTACCCTTCACCGTCTGTTGCATGAGACAGATTAATACATCCACCTTTACCTTTCACCGTCTGTAGCACGAGACAGACTTAATACACCCACACCTCCCTTTCACCGTCTGTAGCACAAGACAGAATTAATGCATCCAACACCTACCTTTCACCTGTAACACGAGACAGAATGAATACATCTAATCCTACCTTTCACCGTCTGTAGCACGAGACAGAGATAATAATCCAACCATACCTTTCATTGTCTGTAACACGAGACAGACTTAATACACCAACACCTACCTTTCACCGTCTGTAGCACGAGACAGAATTAATACACCCACACCTACCTTTCACCGTCTGTAGCATGAGACAGAATTAATACATCCACACCTACCTCTCACCGTCTGTAACACGGGACAGACTTAATACACCCACACCTACCTATCACCGTCTGTAGCACGAGACAGAATTAATACACCCATCCCTCCCTTTCACCGTCTGTAGCAAAAGATAGAATTAAAACATCCAACACCTTCCTTTCACCTGTAACACGAGACAGAATCAAAACTTCAAACCCTACCTTTCACCGTCTGTAGCACGAGACAGAATTAATACATCCATCCCTACCTTTCACCGTCTGTTGCACGATACAGAATTAATACATCCATCCCTACCTTTCACCGTCTGCTGCACGAGACAGAATTAAATCACCCAACCCTACCTTTCACGGTCTGTAGCACGAGACAGAATTAATACATCCATCCCTACCTTTCACCGTCTGTAGCACGAGACAGAATTAATACATTAATACACCTACCTTTCACCGTCTGTAGCACGAGACAGAATTAATACATTCAACCCTACCTTTCACAGTCTGTAGCACGAGACAGAATTAATACATCCAACCCTACCTTTCACCGTCTGTTGCACGAGACAGAATTAATACATCCAACCCTACCTTTCACAGTCTGTAGCACGAGACAGAATTAATACATCCATCCCTACCTTTCACCGTCTGTTGCACGAGACAGAATTAATACATCCAACACTACCTTTCATCGTCTGTAACACGAGACAGAATTAATACATCCATCCCTACCTTTCACGATCTGTAGCACGAGACAGAGTTAATACATCCAACCCTACCTTTTATCGTCTGTAACAAGAGACAGACTTTATACACCCACACCTACCTTCATCGTCTGTAGCACTAGACAGAGTTTATTCATCCACGCTTACCTTTCATCGTCTGTAACACGAGACAGACTTAAGACACCCACATCTACCTTTCATCGTCTGTAACACGAAACAGAATCAAAACATCCAACCCTACCTTTCACGGTCTGTAGCACGAGACAGAGTTAATACATCCAACCCTACCTTTCATCGTATGTAGCACGAGACAGACTTAATACATTCACACCTACCTTTCACCGTCTGTAACACGAGACAGACTTAATACGCCCACACCTTCCTTTCACCGTCTGTTACACGAGACAGACTTAATTCACCCACACCTACCTTTCACTGTCCGTAGCACGAGACAGACTTAATACACCTACCTTTCTCCGTTAGAAGCACGATACAGAATTAATATACACTTCACACACCTACCTTTCGAGTTTTGTTTCGTCGTTTCGGTCTTGAGTGAGATTTCCCGAGGTAAAATTAGCAGCTGCATTGTCATAAAAAAGGCCAACTTCTGGTCTACGTTTAACATAATATTTCTTCACGTTTGAAAGCGCGTTGTCTTATAAAACTTGACAGTTACTGTTCGGTCTTTTGGTACTGATATTTGATCTATTGGTCAATGAGAATTATAAAAAGAATATGGCATATAAAAATATTTCCACGCTTTTTTTTCTTTTGGCGATGATTGGCCTGGCTTGATCTTTGCGCCAGGAGAGGGCCATTTCTAAAGGGATATGCTTGAAAATCTGCAGAAGTAGTTATCAAACTATTATAACCATCATAGTAAAAAAATGAGTCACCGTTCTTACTTTTTCGAAAACATGCTCTAGAAATTAAGACCGATGTTTTCGCACGAAGAAAAATCAAGTTCTAAATATAATCAGTGATATTTATTTCCAGTTTTTTTTATTTATTGCACAAACCCAACTGTGTAACTCTGTCAGATAAAATTCTCTTGAGTAAAACAAAATCAATTTGCATGAACATACAAAGAGAAATTACAGATAAAAGCACATACCATTAAAAATATGAATAGCCTCATGTATGGAACTGTCTGATGTGCGAGAAAAAAATTGCACATTAACGTGCATCATTTTGAAACAAGAGATAATAACTTCTTAAAATTCCATTGCTTACTGTACAGTTGATGTTTTACACAACAAAGAGAATGTACGGAAATTAAGTTTTTGACTCAGGTAAATTCTGGGGTCATTAGGCCAAAGAACATGGCTACAGTGACCTCGCATGCAAAACAATTAAATTCAGAAAATTTCAAAAGACAATTAACTCTGAACGAGTTTGATCAGATAATTGGTTTTTACTGTAGAATATCCACAGAGAGCGTATATCTTTCAGTCAGTTTTACCATCTGTAAGTTTTTGTGCCACCTGAAAACTGACCTTTAACAACATTAGATTTTAAAACATTTTTCTTTGAATTTAGAAGAAGACTTGTTGATAGTTTTATACAAACCTTGCACACAGATGTTACTAATAATAGAGTTATGTATTTACATGTGTTTTTCAAGGAAACTTTTACATATGAGCAATATCTAGATACAATACCATTTGATTTAAGATGTTATTTAAGCAGACTTCGTTTAGCCTCGCATTCATTGAGAGTACAGACAGGAAGATTT
>JAULCC010363104.1:1365-11595 GCA_032358795.1 Nuttallia obscurata | reverse complement strand
CATGTTTCTGGTCAATTCCAGGCTTACTGAACATGTTTCTGGTAAATTACAGGCTTGATGAACATAATTTGTTGTTGTTTTCATATCGAGGCTTGTTGAACATGTTTTGTTGCCATTTCCAGACTTGTCAGATAGGTAGGAAGGGGGGAAACATGACAGAGCTGAGGCAGACAAAACATGGAATGTAATAAATGACTTTGATCTTCACAATATAGTCACCTGCAGTCATCACTCTAAAGAAGTTGGTATTCAACCTGAGCACACAAACACCAGAGTTTTTAGTTCACTAACAGCTGACATAGAAAGGCAATGTACATGGAAGTCCAAAATCTGTGGCATAAAGAACTTAAATTGAGCTTTGTATGCTGCTTTAGTACTCCTATGTATAGTTGATGTGTGCTCTAGTCTATGCCCTTGCTCCAAGCTTTAACAAATATTTCACCTGTACTGTATTTCATTTATTTATAATGTATTTTCTACAGTGAACAGACTGCTTATAGTGCTCTCCATGTATGCATCAGAGTATTTATGGTTTTTACAGAATTTTCTGAAATAGGGCTGATCCTAATCAATGCTCTAGTAGAAGCCATTCAATCTTGATCTGCATTGTTCACATGTGACAGACTTATTTGTTTTCCAGCACTCAAATGGTTATGATGGTTCACTATACCAAGACGTTCTTGTTTATCTTAGCCAGAACTAACGAGCATCTCCACAAGTAACTGAAATTTTTGTCACTTGATTCAGCAATAGGAGTCAAGACAAAACAAGGAATATAATGCTGGCTGTTACAGTATTTTTACAAGAGTATTTGTACCTCGGAAATTTCATCATATGGAAATTACAATAAATATAGATTGGAGAGACCAATAGTGAGAGATTATTGAAAGAGTTCACAAGAACTAAACACTTTCATTTGTTAACTTAATTTGAGCATTAGGTCACACAGACACAGTTCACTGGGAATGTGGCAACTTTTCCAGCTTTTCTTGTAGGAAGAAAAACCCAAGAGTCCCTAAGTAGAACAGCCTCCAAGAGTCACCGGGGAACCATAACCTCAGCACACTAGCTTGAACCTCTATCTCTATCTTTACTTGAAAGAATTTGCTTGGCTTGAGCTGGGATATAAACCCCTAATCCCATGTGCGCATGAAGGAACAAGTCAAGTAAATGCATTTACCACTGACCAATGGAGGCCTTGCACAACATTTTAATGCTTTTAAGAATATATAATGGAGATGTATGGGAATAAGAAATGAAGCAATTGCTATATAGGCTCTGGAACAATACCACTCCATCTTAACCATGAGATAAAACTGTGTTTTCTTTCCCAAGACAGACAGAATAAAATATAGACCATTCATAATGGAATTAGGCAATTTGTTATAAGGAAGATACAAATTGAAGAAAAAAACTCCTCAGTGTAGAATACAAACAAACTCATTAGATTCATAATACCTTGTCTGAAAATTACACAAACAGACATTGTGTACGTGACTTTGAATAATGACTATTTTCCTGCCAAGGTTCATAAACAATTCATTTGCCAATTAATGAACATACTCTATTGAACTCTTCCATATCTTAACATATCCAAATCTAACCATTGGTTCTATGTTATGTAAGCACTGAGCACTGATATATAAGCTTTGTAAATCAGGATCTACTGTTTGTTTGTTTAGATTTTAAGTCATCAACAGAGTTCAAATCATATCTCTACTTTCCAAGCATAATACTTGGTGGAGAAGACCCCTGGCATTCCTGTTTATGGTAAACTACCTACGGAAAGCTACCTACTGTACATGTTCCACCTCACATGGAAGACAGTAAAACCCAAGTATGAACTCAAACCCACAACCTCAACCAAACTGTGAACACAAACCCACAGCCTCAACCCAAGAGTGAACTCAAACCAACAACCTCAACCAAACTGTGAACTCAAACCCACGACATCAACCAAACTGTGAACTCAAACCCACAACCTCAACCCAAGAGTGAACTCAAACCAACAACCTCAACCAAAGTGTGAACTCAAACCAACAACCTCAATTAAACTATGAACTCAAACCCACAACCTCAACCAAACTGTGAACTCAAACCCACAACCTCAACTCAAACAATGTTCCTTGCTATATAAACAGCTACTTACCAATGTCTTTCAAAGTAACTGTTTGTTTATTTGGAATTTAATGTCACTTTAACAGTATTTCAGTCATATCGTGACATCCAGCTTAAACAGGTGGAGGAAGACCCCCCTCTGTACACTATTTTAGGCACATAATGCACCAGGGTAGAACAATGGACCTACTACCGCAAGTCAGCTGGAAGGCTTCCTCACTTAAATAATCCCAAGTGCCTAGAGCTGAATTCAAACCAACAGTGGTGAGGGGCTGATGGCCAACAGTGGTGAGTGGCTGATGGCCAACAGTGGTGAGGGGCTGATGGCCAACAGTGGTGAGGGGCTGATGGCCAACAGCGGTGAGGGGCTGATGACCAACAGTGGTGAGGGGCTGATGGCCAACAGCGGTGAGGGGCTGATGGCCAACAGCGGTGAGGGGCTGTTGGGTTGCAAGCCAATGACCATAACAACTTGGCCATGGAGGCCTCTTCCCAGATAACTGTTGATCTGAAGACAGCAGTGGCCAACAAGTGAAAACTGACAAATATAATAACACTGCATCACTGAAGCTGTGACTGGGCTGGTATTCAAACCTATAACCACTGGATTCAAGGCAAGAGAAGCTATCACTACATGGCCTAGCTGGCACACCTGTCCAGTTATCATTACCTATCAACTTTTTAAATGAGTTCAGGAAAATGTTATTAACCGAGCCTTTGGCCACATTGGATCATAGCCTGCACTGTTTTTACCTATAATCTCTCATTATATTAAACTTCTCTCACAGTATAACTATTAACAACAGACTATGCCAAGATAAAGCTTAAGTCCACCATATAAACTCCGTATTTTGGGATAATAAATTTGCATAACATGACATATTGTTACACAGCAACAGCTTGGCAGCTTCTAAAGGAAACCATATATCTACACACGTCCACAATGCCTAGGGCCAAGTTTGTGGAATACATATCAACGTAATTTGCATAATTCAGCTCTGTCGTATCTCATTTTGCTGAGGTCTTATTTCGAACCGGATTTACCAACCAAAATTTCTTAGGATTCCTGTTTATCCAGAAATGCTGAGGCTCATCTTACAAACTTCTGCCAGATAAGAGAAAGATTCATAACTGTTTAAATATAATGAGGACCGGATATAACATCTTTTTGTACTTTATTATGACACATTATTGTATGTGTAGGAAACCATCAAAACAACTTCAAAATGGCAATATACATTTCTGACTTCAGAATGGCAATACACATTTCTGACTAACTAATGCAAAATGTCAATCAGCTTGTATATTTCACTTCAACAAATTCTGTCATTGCACAGTGTAACTAAAGGCATCTTTCCTTCTGTTTCTACTTTAATTTGTTTGTTTGTTTGTTTATATTATTAACATCATTTTCTGCCAGCTAGAGCTAATGGACGTCCCAGAGAGGGGGAAGCAGATACACAGAACTCTTCTGTAGAGCTCTACGGTTCTTTTATGTGCCCAGTGTATATAGCACTGATAGACTGCACCCCGGCTAATCCCTTCATCCTGACACAAACAAACCTTTCGTAACGCTAACCCTAAATCCTGAGCATCGAGGAGGAAAGCCATAACAACTATTTATAAAGTCTTTGGTATGACCTATCGGGGGATCAAACTCAGCTTCCCAATCTATAATTGGTTTTGTCAGTTACCTACATGATGGATTTAAACCCTAACATTACAAAATATCTTCTTCGACTTCAACTATGTCTGCTCTCCCATCTGATCTGCTCTACATTGTGTGCAGAAGCAGTGAGGGTTTGGTTGGTTGGAAAGATATTTAAACCTGAAACCATAACATTTAGGTATAGGCCTGACTACACATTAATTAAGTTTATTTCTTAGTGAGGTTTCTGTTCACATGAAAAAAGAAGTCAGTCTATAATGTTATTAACAGTTGTGCATGTAATGTCAACGTCAGACTTTCACAAACAGAAAATAAGTCTGAACTGTTTGTGTTTGTTGAAACAAGAGTGATACGAGATTTAGATTAAATCCTCTGTTATCAAAAGCTTTAAACATCCAAACAATTTCCTGGTATCTTTATCAACAAGCATTGCATGGTATTAAAATAAGTCTCTGTAGTCTAAAAAAGCTGTTTAAATTACAATAATTACTGTTTGTTATGAATCACAAAAAGTTCCAAAATTTAAATAAACTCCAATATCAGTGACCTAATTGATACAACTAACCAAAGATTACTCAACTTGCTTCCTACATTAAACCAGTTACCCATTCTGCCTGCATGTATCCTGATTGTACAGCACATTTCTTCCGTGTTTCTGTACAATTAATCTTGTTTTTAACCCATCTACTATTGAAGACACATTTATTTGCAATTTCGAGTGGCAAAAACTATACACATCAGATAGCAATTACTGCTTTTTCCCACAAACATCAAATCAAACCAGCATCAGGAAGAGATCGATGTGCAGACCATATAATTACCCAAACAACATATTAATCAAACTCTAGCTAAACCAAACTTCAGCTAAAAGCTCTTTCTAAATTAGTTCTGTCGTGTTACATAGTTCTGGTGTTTTTTAAAGCTCAAAATCCCAATAAATATGCTTATTTTTTTGCAGTCAAATGAGGTATATAGTGCAATATTTTAGTCTTTAAAAATGTTTCCAACAGTACTTTAAATACAAGAAATACAATAACAAGCTTAAAATAGAGTACTGTTTATTAGCATATTATTGTTGACAATCTGTACACTGACTGTTGAAACAAACCTGACATACTGTATCACTCATAAGTAATGTGAGGTTGCTCATCACATTCTTGTGGTACACATTTTATACTACAAATTGATTAAATCATATCACAGGAAGCTTGGAATGTAGAGTTTTCAAAATACCTTCCAAGCTGTGGAATGTAAACCAATACCTCTACTGTCACATTAAAATCAGAAATAAACACATTGATGATCTATAACTTATTACAAATAGAGTATTGAATTTCACATAGTGAACAACAGGTGTTCAGTGCAAGTTTTTTTCATGATAATATGCTCACAGGCAATAAATAATGCAATTTTAACACATACATAAAATTGAGCTTTATTATGGCTTTAAGACATAAGTTCACTCAGAGCTAGCATTCCAGCCTAGTGTTATATAAGCCACACCCACACAGTTCCGCTCATATGGCAACTTTTCAAAGTTGATAATTATATAGATGTTACATCGGGCAGGCAAGTCAGTGCTGTCATACTTTGGGCTTCTTAAAAGGGTAATCTAACAGGTGGTTTAATATTTCATTATCTTGTAGAAAAGCAATTAAACAAATGAAATACTTGTTTGTCTAAATGTAAAATCAATTTCACTTCATTCCATTAAAAGGGAAAGATGATACTTCCCCTCACAACTTCACTAACTTGAGAAATAAACTTTGATCTTACATGGAATGCATGTTGTTAATATTTTTATACATTTCAAATGTGACATGGAAATGATTCTTATCACTCGATCATCACAGATTGACACCTGGCCAGTATGTGTGCTAAAATTACCACTAAAACCAATTCCCCTAATTACTGATTACAGCAATGTCCAATCTGTGTTGCTGGGGTATCAGGGTGCAAGCCTTTGGATCCCTGAGTTGCAGGTACAAATTTTAGCCTAGAAACAGCTGGTACGATGAGTGTTTTTTGTCATTGCAAAGGTAATTTTTTAACCCTAAGGTTGAGAAGGTAGAAAACCATAAGAATTAATGGAACCACAACAATTAAAAAAATAGTAAATTAAAAGGTCAGTCAAAAATATACTCAAGACACAAATCTGAAAAGATTCATTCAGACACAGTCTATCATCCCTCACCTGGTATGTAAATACAGATTAGCAATTCTCCTGGGTTTCTGTGGTTACCTAAAAGACTCTTTATTAAATAATCTTTGTCCACAGCCAATGTTTCCTCTAATAAAGAAACTGTCATCTCCAGACAGACATATTTAGAAATACAATTTACAGTTCATTTAGAGCTTTCTAGGAAACACAATTACAGGCAAGCTTTAGCTAATTTTTTACTTTAAAATCTATCAACACCAACATCGACTAACCTTGATGACAATCTTATCTATTATTGAGTGTCACATTGCTGGGCTTGCACTCCGCAGGCTACAGGTTTGAGACCCTAAAGCTCTTTTCTCATTCATTTGGCACTTTATCCAATTCTCCCAACAAAAAATCCTTGAAAGTGTTTCTATAAGCCATATAGGCTTTCTACATCATTATGCAAATTTATTGAAAGAAGTTTTAACTAAATGAATTTGTCCTCCTTTTACATGTAAATCTTATCTGAACATTTATGTTAATGCAATGGCAATCCCATTAAAATCAGATCTATACCATTCACTGTTAGTAAAATCTGGCAACAAACCCTAGAAGGTCACTTTCAATGACATCCGGTTTTTCCTTTTTAATATATTTAGATAATTTTGGTAAACCAATCAAAATGTTGGGTAAATTACCTATCAAAACAATCCTTACAAATTTTAACTGTCAGCTTTCTTTGTTACCCAATCAGAACACTTGCAAAATCCAACTGACTTTTACTTTCACGATTGTGTAAGTAATGATTTGATTGGCTGATCAGAGAGTCAGCTGAAGGCGTATTACAATAGTTTGTTGTCAGATCTTACTGTGAATGTTATAGTCTGATTTTAATGAGATTGATGGAATTGGCATATTGCACTGTTTTAAAATGTACAAGTTAATATTGCCTATGTTTTCTGGTAGTCTTACAATGCTATATAAAACCAGAAATATGATCAAGGTCTACATTGTTTGAAATATCTGACTGCTTGTTTCATTATGACTTAAGCTTCCTCAAAGACATAGATAGACTGGTCCAGACCATATAATTTAAGATAAAAAGAGTCCAAATAGACTTAACCCACTGGTCAATATAATATGAAAGAATTAGTTAAGGACAAAGATCAAAGTTCCTTAACCCCCTTGTTTAAACTGATGTTAACATTCATTTGGTTTTGGCACAGAGTGCACTCGTGTAGAATCACTGACCTACCGCAAGCCAGCTGGAAGGCTTCCTCACTCAAAAAATCCGAAGTGCCCAGACAGGGATTCGAACCCACAGCGGTGAGGGGCTGAGAGATTGCAAGTCAACGACTATAACCACTTGGCCATGGAGGCCCCCTCAAATTCATTTGGTAGAAACCTGTTGAGCTGTAAATATTTTATTAACCTGTAAATGCAATGCTGAATTGCAATTGTTGTCTTCTGGAAAAGTTTTCATCAGCCCAAAAATAAAACATTTGCCTTTCTTTGAAATGTTTAGACATTATAATCAAACTGGTGTAGTTTGGATCTCAGACCTGATGCCATTAGTTTAGTTTTACAGCATCTGTTGGCAAAGGTGACCACTGTTTGGTCCAGCACTGCAAAGGGTTAAAAGACCTGAAAAACTTTGTCAAAATGGACGCTAATCTCGTGTCTTTTTGACTATGTTAAATGTTTTTGCCATGAATGTGAATGTTTTTTGATAAGATGTGATAACACAGTTCTTCAATTTAAAAACAGAAATGTAGAAACAAAATATGCCATTCAATGAATGCCAAATGGTACCATTGGTATAACAACAATGTTAACTGAGAGAAATAAAACATTGGAGTATATGTAGGGATAATTTTATTGAGTCAGTTTGGGGTCATTGCAAACAAATTGTATACTGAAGGATGGCCCTAAAATCATGGCCACCATTTGATCTATAATAAATCAGACGGAGATCTTCTCTGCAAGTTTCACTGTAGAAAAAACACAATCACAAAATCTCAACAGTCTATAGAGAAATTCTAGTCTATCAGGGGAAAAAACCAACGTCATCACCTAATATAATTGGTAACTAACCTGGATTTCTAAGAAAGAGCCCCCAATTTATTAGAGGGGAAAAAAGCCATAATGGAAATTTTATGATGAGAACATGATCATGCTTTATTACTAAAAGATAAGCCTCCTTAAATAATGTCCATGCAGACATATCAGAATTAATGCTCCATTACACAGAGATACCGGTCACAGAGGTGACAGAAACAAACTGGTCCACTGTGTTGCACTATAATATAGTACAGTGTCACAACCAAATGCTTCTTCAAGAAAGCATGATCAAGCCAGTACTATCATAAACATATTGACATGAATTCACTACTCTAGAAATTATGACCAAATACAGTACTGTTACAACCAAATGCTACTCTAGAAATTTTGACCAAATACAGTACTGTTACAACCAAATGCTACTCTAGAAATTATGACCAAATACAGTTCTGTTACAACCAAATGGTGCACTACACTAGAAATTATGACCAAATACATTACTGTTACAACCAAATGCTTCTCTAGAAATTATGACCAAATACAGTACTATCACAACCAAATGGTGCACTATGCTAGAAATTATGACCAAATACAAAAGTTTCAACCAAATGCTACTCTAGACTAAATAATTGTTATGGGTGTTAAGCAAGACTTAAGCTGTTTCTATGGTGATCATTTATGTCAAATTTCATTTCTGATCTAAACTACAATGCTTGTATGCTTGTCAACTATTAGTTATGGCCAGATCACAAATTTATTTCATCCCCATACTGTCAAGACAATGATGTGGAGAACCAAAGAATGCATGGTTAAAAAAACAAAAAATGCAGGCATAGTCTATCATGTCTGATCAAGTTGGACATACTTTGACAACAAAGAATTAAAGAAGATACTGATGTTGTGGACCCAGCTAAGATAATTCATCCTTCATCATCAACCTGATCCAGGACTACATCGCCCTTCTTAAAACAATTCCCTCAAGAAGTAAATGGACTACTTAAGAGTTCCAGATCTGGTAAGTCCACCGAAGACTGATGGGGAGAACAGATATGACACAGATTTATACATGGCAATAAAACTTGATACAATGCAAACAGTTAATGTCACTGTGTGCAGATAATTGATCTCTGAAACCAAAACCTGTCCAATAACAATCTACCATCAATTACTGGATCAAAATATATTTTAAGAGGAAAGTGGAATACTGATAATGTGCTTGTTTGTTTCTTATTTATGTTTTCACTCTCATAAAAACCGTTCAGGTCATAAAGTGACTAATTTCACAGTATGGCTGTGATAAACTGTGTCTGTAATTACAGGTTCTATACTGATGAATGGTGGAAACAATGTGTCCATCAGAACTGGCTTCACTAATGTATGGTTGATAAACAGTCAGTCTATATCAGTACTGACTTCACACCTGTATGGTGGATACAATGTGTCAAACAGAACTGTCCTCACTGATGCATGGTGGATAAACTGTGTCCATCATTATATACAGACTATACTGATGCATGGTGGTTATACAATGTGTCCATCAGAAATGACTTCACTAATGTTTGGAAGATAAACAGAGAGTCTATCAGTACAGGCATCACTTATGCATGGCTGATAAACTGTCTTTCAGAACTGACTTCTGTTTGTTTTGGTTTTGTTTGTTTTGGAATTTAAAGGCGCTTTAACAGTATTTCAGTCATATCGTGACGTCCAGCTCATTACAGATGAAGGAAGACCCCGGGGGACCTCTGTACGCTATTTCAGGCACAGAGTGCTCCCGGGTAGAACCACCGACCTACAGCAAGCCAGCTGGAAGCATTCCTCACTTGAAAAATCTGAGGTGCCCTGACAATGATTCGAACCCACAGCGGTGAGGGGCTGAGAGATTGCAAGTCAACGACTATAATCACTTGGCCACGGAGGCCCCCAACTTCACTAATGTATGGTGGATAAACAGTGAGTTTATCAGTACACTACAGGCATCACAAATGTATGGCTGATAAACTGTGAGTCTATCAGTACTGACTTCACAATTGTATGGTGGATACAATGTGTCCATCAGAACTGACTTCACCAATGTATGGTTGTTAAACAGTAAGTCTATCAGTACAGGCATTACTAATGTATGGTGGATAAACAGTCAGTGTATCAGTACAGTCATCACTAATGTATGGTGGATAAACAGTCAGTGTATCAGTACAGTCATCACTAATGTATGGTGGATAAACAGTCAGTGTAT
>JAULCC010363103.1:0-19467 GCA_032358795.1 Nuttallia obscurata | reverse complement strand
TGTTAAACAAGCTTTATATCACATTGTGTAGATAGAGCTTTGCAATACATTCTACAAGAATAGTGTGTAAAAAGGAGCTTCTTATCTGTGTGTAATCATTTATGTAACAAATTGTTAAAACAATTTTACAGTTACTTTCCTATATCAGGCTAAAACGTTCTTGAGGCATACATATGCAAAACATTTCAGCGAATATCAATTACAAAAATACAATTTTATAAATACTACTGAAAACAATTCCGGTATTTGTATATATTCCAAATACGTGTTTGTGGAGAAGGTTTATTCTAACTTTACATGTAATTAAATGGCTTAAAATATGTGTGGCATATTTTATCATGTTTCAATAATTTCATTTTTGAAATAATTATCTTTATTTAAAATAATCAGATATATCAAATTGTTTTGGCTTTAACACTTTAACAACTGTAAAAACTTAAACACATATGATCGTCTCCAATATTTTGTCGAAATAAACTTGTCTTTTCTTAACCCATTATACAGTATACAATTCTAGTATGAAGTGATAATTATTAATCGTCTAAGACATTGCAGAGATTGTTGTCGTTTTCAAAAGAACATTAGTTCGTCTTGATTGATGCAGATAGATTCTAAGTCATTTAAAGCACCCTATTTACAAAGAATATATATCATTTTTAAGTGCTTGCACTACGTTTTTCGATTGATGGTAGTATTATGTTAATGCACAGCCTTAATATCCATTCTACCTGGTTTTCAGTATATGACATCTTTTAGCATTACCTCCAAAATAGTTTTTTAAAACACTATGTTACCCTTTCTATCGACGCATCTTTGGACAACCAACATACTTCGCTACTATAGATTAAAAGGGGAGCGAATAACTTCTAATATGTCTAATCTATGTTTAGGTTTGAATTTGTGAATGTATAAATATATTTGATAAGCTTAAATATGGCTCATTATGCCTGTCCAAAAGTGTACTATAGGCTGTATTTAGAGATACATCAGATGTAAAAACAATGCCTAAATAATATATTTTCTGTTCATCGAAATGAAATTTCAGTTTTTTGGAATTGAGCTACCTCTTTTTAATGTCGCCACGTTTGGTTTTATTATGTGTACTTTCAACTTTCAAGTTTTACAATAATCAGTTAACAAATGTGTGTTCTGTTGCAAAACCTCGGCTGAATGTCCGAATATAACAATATTTCATCAACATAAAAAATCACATTATACATCTGTAACATGTACCTCATTTTGTACATAAACATATTTAAGATAATTTATGCACAGTGGAAATAAAAAAGGAGATAAGCATGCCCCTTGTCTCACCCCAAGTAAACAAGATAATCAATTACTTAAACTATCACTATACTTTACTATTGTTTTATCTGACCGATATATGAAATGCATACTGTTTAAAATATAACATCTGAGAGTTAACTGAATAATTTTGTACCATAACATTTCTCTAACCACATAAACTTTAGAGAAGTTTACAAATAAAGCATAACGTTGTTTCCCTTGGATTAATATTGGGCTAGAGAGTCCACGTAACACAAAGACATTATGTATAGTATGCGTTTCTGTCATTTGTTTTCTGAAAAAGAAAATGTATGTCTAAACTGTCTTTTTTACGCAACAGTGAAAACTTGCCTTCAAAAGACAAAACTCGTTTTCGCAAACGTATGTTCCGATGAACTTGGTCGTTTTCCAAGTTCAAGTTAGACTGCCTCATGATTGATCTCTATCCTGTCGTTGGCAGTGTTTCCGGAAATGTTGTTTTTAATTCAGCGCCTTAGCGCTGGTTTATGTACCTACAACGATTTTTCAAGGCAGTCAGGTACAACATCCGGGTTTTCCCGATTTACACCTGAGAAAGAAATAGTTCTATTTTTTTCCGATGAGTACAGTCATATTCTCTACTTTAAATGTGTTACTTATTTAATGTGCCTCATATATTCAAGCAATCTGCTGTACAGACCATGCCGGTTTTATTGTCATATGTCCCTCCACAACAGAGTTATTGGACAGAACGTCATTAACTTGGCTTTCTTTTTAAAACGAAAAAGGCGCTGATTTTCAAGGACTTCAGTCCTTTGATCAAAAAGTGTAAACAGTGACGACAGCTTAAGAAAGCGGTTTCAGATCAAACGTTGTACTTCTTGCTTTATATAACAGCCAAAGTATGTAAAAAGTCAACTTACAATGAGATTTTGCCTTATCACAAATTTGTCGGGCAACATAGCATAAAGTTTATTTAGTGAGGATGCTACTCCTTGAAGTTTACAAGAGATGAAAATTTTAACTTTCAATAATATATTCGTTAAAAATAGAATACACTGATTTTTGTTGTTGTAGTCAGAAGATAATGGAGAGACATGTATGTGATACATATGTGATAGTTACACACAAGTATCATCTTCAGTTCTCTCTCATATGTTAGAAATAATCATATTCATATGTTTGCATAAAAATACTTAATGCGTCAGCATTGTTACGTTTGATTACATATATTTGTGACACACAATAACCATAAAGTTACGGACAGTGTAGAGAGAATACAATTTGTTCATTGTAGAGATAAGACAATGTGCTTGCTTAAGAGTGAAAACAATGTTAGTATTGTAGATATCATGAAATAGTTTTGTTATAGAGATATTACAGTGTATGTGTTGCAGAAATAATACAATGTATTCGTTGTAACGAGAATGAAGTGTATTTGTTGAAGAAAATATTATTTGGTTGTAGAGAAAACACATAAGAGAGAATTTAAAAAAAAACTGCAGAAAGAATACAAAGTATTTGTATACACAAAATATAACGTATTTGATGTAAAGAGAAAACAATGCATTTGTTGTAGAGAGGATATAATGTACTCGTTGTAAAGAGAATTCAAAATATGGGTTGTAACGAGAATGCAAAGTATTTGTATAGAGAGAATAGACTGTATTTGCTTAAGAGAAAATAAAATAGATAAGTCGTTGTTCTAAAATATAGTCCTCTATGTTCTAAAGATATTATACAGAAAAATGCTAATGACAAATAGATATTTACAAATAGTTTAAATAATATATTGTTCATAATGAATTGGATTGGACAACAGGCAATGCCTATAGTAGTAAGTCTGGTATAAATTTCATGTGTCTTAAAGGCTCAAATTACATATTACCTTGAACTCAATGATATAATGATTTAATCGAAGCCCAATTGAGTTTTTGATGGTCAGAGTTCACCGAGTCCGCGTTTCGTAATATTTACCAATATTTTCTAATAAGTTTTTTAATACATATTTACATGGTCCACATAATGCTGAATAACCTGTCGTGATTACTGTTTGCTAAACGCCATCTTGATATAGGATTTATCGGATTTATTTCATGATCAGTGTGCGTTCAATATCTAGCTAATCCTGGTATTAATGGTCAATAGGACTAATCCGTGAAAACGAATATGTCGGGGGTGATGCAATTTATCTTTGAAGTCCTCTAAATGAATTACTAGAAAAAAATCAGTAGAGACTCCGATGATTTTATATTATTGGTCAGTACCCTTTGAATTAAAACCTTTAAGGTAACGAGGGGTTTTGATTCTTTTTATTGGGAAATGATACACAGATTTTGTTGGATAAAGTGTTTTGTATGTCATTTTGAGAATCAACAATGTTTTTTCGGTACGTAAATATGTCCACATGCATCTTCTAAGGTTTTGCAAAGTTTCTGATAATTCAAGTGAGCACATGACTTTGTCGCTTGCTTTTATCATATACAGGAAAGCCTTGTTACCTTTTAGCTCATCTTGGTATATGCTCATAGTGAGTCAGCGTGATCGCTCACCGCCCAGCGTACTTCATTCGTCGTCCGGTGTCCGTCGTCCGTCAACATTTTTAGACAAAAACTCCTCTTAAATCACTAGCCCGATGTCGATCTAACTTAATCAGAAACATCAGTTGGCAGGGAGAACGAAAGATTGTTGAATGTTAGTTGATGGGTTTATTTTTGTGGTTGCCATGGCAAACAAGCACCAAATCGCAAAAAAGATCTTCATCTCAGAGCTGGTTGTTAAAGTTTAGAAAATCGTTCATAAAAACACTTGTCAGAGGATGGTATTTCAAAATTGTTTAGAGAATTTGAATTTATTAATAGACATGGACGCAAGAGAGCGTAGTCACTTCTCCCTAATTTCTACGTTTAGCAAAATATTTGTAGTGTATAAGTCTATTTACAGCAAGCAGGAACAAACTGTCCAATGTAGCTCATATTCTTAGGATAAGAACACAGAAACATTCTAACAGAAAATAATTGCCAATTTCATGGACAGCACTTTTAAATTTCTGGTTAGACTTAAACTTCTGAAAAACTTCTGAAATGAATGTTTACCAGCCTACGTACACACGTCTAGATTGAAAGACTGTTGGTGTTTTTTTATGAATGTTGAAGCCTCATTTTATAAGAATATAAGAATCACTGATGCTTCCTTATAACATACTGCCGATACTTTGTTATGAAGGATTAGTGATGATAAAGTTTGGAGGTAAAATGATGCGTCATAAAAATCAAGTATTTGATGTCTATTTGATAACGTACCAGTAAGGATTGTTGCTGCTTCATTACGAAGGGTTGTATATGATTAAATTTGAAGGGTTGTGGATTCTTTATTATGAAGGAGTTTATATGCTTTCATCTGTATGCTTGTTGATGATGTACCATTAAGAATAGTAGGGAATCATTGTGAAGGGTTATATTTACTTCAGTTTGAAAGCTTGTTGGTGTTGTAGCATAAAAGATTGTCTATGAATAATTTCAAGTATATATGCCTTATTCTAAGGTAGTTAGTGTTATATCCCTTGATAATAAATCAACCTGAGTTTTTTATGATACACCATTAACAAGCATAATGAACATATATACCTCTTCATAATGAATCTTCGACAATTCTATGGTACAACATCAATTAGCCCTTAAAAAATAAAGCATAACAGAGCCTTTATAATGACGATCTTTTATTATATGCTTCAATGTGAAGGTCTGTTGATGCTGTACCTTAAAAAGTGTGTATGATTCATAATAAAACTGAGTATATGCTTCATTTTAATGGCTTGTTAAAATTTGAAATATTTTGTTATTTTTCAAATGGCAGACTTGTTGATATTGTATCATAAAATATTGTACAATTGTAGATGATTCGTTTTGAATGAGTATAGACCGTTAAAGAGGAGTGCTGATTATTTGCAGCAAAGTAATATTTATGAATCAGTTGACCTGTATGTTCACTATAGGCTATAATTAGAATCTGATTTAAAGAAAGACAAGCAATAGCATTTAGTCCCTTACACGACGATCGTATGACACTAAACTGCAATTTTACAGGCCCCGTTGAAGTACTACAGAAGAAAAAAAGTGATTCGAATACTTTTTTATAATGAAAAAATGCATAATACCATCACTCATACATATCAGTTGAGGTGGTCTCCCTGTAGATGTTAACACATTTTTGTTTCTCTTTAGATTTACATATATGGGATTTAATCAAGTTCTTACCACGTGACTTACGGCACTTTCCCAACAGATCGACATATCGTTCCACGTTTTAGACACTTTACGTTAATGCTTAACCCAATCGTAAACTGCAATGATGATGAAGAGTCACATCATTTTTCTTCAAACCTTATTAAAACAGATGTTGTAGATAATTTCACCGCCGGCGTCAAAGTCTAAAGGGTTTCAACTGTCTTGATTCATTTTCAATCCGAATAAGATATGAAGATCCAACGGTGTTTATAACATTGACGTAGAAATTATTCAGACAACAGCTTTCTGAAATTTAGCAGACGATATGTTCAAATCTGCCAACAAAAGCGATAATAGTGACGACGATGGATATTCGAAAAGTCGAGTATTCGGTTATCGTCCGAATGTTTGAAAATCATTAAGTGCTCCTTTTAGGTGAACTTTTAACATAAGATTTAAAACAGAAAAAAACTATGTCTATTTGTATTTCCGTTTCAGTAATTCAAAAAAATCAGTTACAAGAAATCAGAAGTTTCAATTTGAGTTAGTACGAATAGTTACCAAAGTTTGAATATTTAGAATAGTTTGATCATAACAATGAATGGTATAAGACTATAAGTAATATAAATTTGCATTTGTACTTAACTGGTTTGCATGGTTAAAAGGTGTTATGATCCCAACTTTTACACAATCGAAAGACAAATGCTTGAACATTCGAATACTTAACCTATCGAATTTTCCAATATCAAATGTGTTATCCAGTTATTTTTATAAGGGAGAAAATCGTGATACTGCATTGAACTCCACCAAGTCAATACTTAAGTCATCTCCCTTATTATGAAACTTGCATGTCGAGATACGTATGTTCACTTTTGATATGTTTGATGCCGACCTCTTTTTACCGTATATACACGTCTGAGAGGCTAGATAGCGAAGCTGGTAGACCTTTATATGCTGTTTACGTTTGACCACGGCTACAGGTCCGAACTTCAGTCGCGTGGTTGTCTTCAACGTTCTGTTCGGTTTAGGCTAACAGTTGGCGTTTAAAACATTCATTTACAAATAGACGACACAAAGAAAACGTTGCCATTTCTAAAAATAATCTATAATTGCCTTTTAACCTATTTGTATTTACAGTATGACAGCGAGTTTAAACTGCTATAATTCACAGGTTGTTTAAAGTACCGGTGTTGTTTTAAGTACCTAACACGTTATACAAGTACTGTTTTAAGTGCACTTTATCGCCGCCAGAGTCTTAAAAACTCATGATACAATTCAGTAGGGCTAAATACCAACACCTTGCAAGTGTTACTCAGATGTGGGTAACATTAAGTTATCACTTTTTATTTTTGACAAATAATCTATTAGGGACCCACCAGATAAAATATCTTCGGCTAAGCCGAACAGTTTTAAATCATTAAGATAAATGTTACGACAATCACGTAAGTGCGTCTTGTGTACATTAAAATGCTTTATTGTAATACATTTCTGACAAACGATCAATCTCCTCCACAGAGTTGTCGTTCCTTACGCTCACTATACATCTATGTAACAGACTCATCTCCGGAAATGTTACTATTCGTGCCTAAATTAAGCAGCTCCATTTATTAATGTATTTATCTTAAAGTTGAATAGTGATGACAAAACATCTTCGTCGCTCTTTTACACTTCCGACTCATACAGATTCACCACTGTCATAGACTCGACCTACTTTAAAACTCGTGTGATGTTTGAATCACATGACCATTTAATTACACGAAATGTGTACGAATCGGTGTACGAAGCCCGACAGAAACGGCCATGCCCCTCTTTATAAAAAGTATACTGTTCTTTATAAATGCTTCCATTATATGTGTTAATGCAATAGTTTTAGTATCTATTTGATATTAGGCATTTTAAATGTGGCCTCAGTCATAGATAAAGCATTCATCTGTCATATAGAACTGCATTTTTGTTTTACGATGAAAACCTGTTTTTCCCTCGCAATTTACCGCAGTTCGCGAAATGTATATTATAACAGGCGTCGAGTAAAAAACTCGGAGTCATTGATATATCTGCCTCTAGCATTTACGGAATCCTGTTAGGGCCATAGCGTTTTCCATCTGCGTAATCCATCTGGCTGTTTACAAATGATGCTTATTGTATTTGCAGGAAATGAGGACAAGAGAGTTATTGAAAGAGGAGAAAAATATCAACAAATTATCTCACCGCAGCCGAGTACAGAGGACCCCGAACGTACAAGATATACGCGCAAGGGAAGACAAATTCCAAAATGACGCAGTTGTAACAGGTTTGTTGTACAAGTATAATAGTGTGCCTTTTCAAAACTGCTTATTTAGTTCCTCAGATCAATTCCTCAAGTCAGCAAGTGTGTTTCTCTTCATTTGACTCGTTTTCTCTATCTCCGATTTACTGTATTTCTACATAACTGGCTATGCATCTCTCTTGCTGTTTCCATCTTCCTCTTCTTTTTTTTTTTTTTATCTATATCTGTTTTATACTATGTTTTTAAGTTTTTTTAAAGATTTAAAGTCGTTGGTTTGAATTTATAGCATGCCTCAACAAAAATAAATTTATTAAAAATTCAGACAAACATGAGAACAGACTTACCTTAAATAGTAATCATACAACCATTGTTCCTTTTTAACAAAAAAAAAACATAAATGTTATAACGTCTAAAATCTAAGGCGCGTGTATTTGGTAGCTGACATATCCAAGCCTACTGATCCATTGGTCTTATAAATGGACACAAAAACCTGAAAAATCGATTCGTTTCAAATATATCTAGTGTGTCCTTTATAATAGCTAAGGTATGATGTAACGTCTTCAGTATGTCAAATGCGCATACATAATGCTACTTCTTGGTGATGGCAAATGAATGATATAACTTCTTCGTATGGGTTAGCAGATGCTTAAGAGTATTTCCTTGGGTTAGTACATGTTTGCCGGTAATCTTACATTTAGCAAGTGTTGAACTTCTTAGTGTTAGCAAGCATAATGTTTGTAGAGTGTTAGTGTTCGGGATGTCAAAATGAACAACTTCTTTTTCTTTAGCAAATGTATAACCTTGGTTATTATTCAAATGTTGAATGGTCCTTGATAGGTTTAGAAATGTATGATATTACTTCTTTATAATGCCAAATACATATATATAACTTTTGGGGTTTGCACATATATTGTATGGCTTCTTCGTGATGCCAAATATATAGATGTTTCTTGTTAGGTTTGGCAGATGTATGATATAACTTCTTAAGTTTCTTTAGAAATACACTTTCTTATAATCATTGTCATTCTATGCAAACTATTCTTTTCATCACATATCACAACTTAATAATTAAATAATTATAAAAGGAGTGATAAGGTTCAAACAATCAAAATCGTAATAGGATGTTCTACGTACATGTACTTACTGTTTACTTACGACTAGCGATATTCCATCGCATTCATCTGATTTAGATAATCGATCGAAAAAAATATTTCTGAACTTCGACGACAGTGGTTCCATCGTTATGATCTGATTTAATTATCTATCAAACAAATTGTAGTTTTATGTTTCACATTTCAGAACGCCGACGGACGAGGTTCAAGGATATCATACCACAATACGACGCCTCCGCCGACAGACACTGTAAAGCCTACTTCAAACGGAAAGACGTGCAAAAATTAATCAATGTTACCCGTTCTAGAGAGTGAGTATATCGCTTCGTGACACTTGCCCCACGTGCACATCAGACTCTTACCTTAACATTGCACGTTGCTGTTGTTGTTGTTTTTCGCGGCGTATGAGCAGCGAGATATTCTAACTCTAGTTAAACGTATCTTTTTAATGATAGCATATTCTATGATTTAACAATATTCGTTTAAAGTTATCATTGAAAAATATTTTGAAATAGTTTTAACAAACAACGCAGAACAATTTGATGGCTTTATCCACTCAGTCGTCAGCAAACTTTTATTAATTAAAAAAGACTAAAATTGTTTTTTTTTGTGAAAAGTCGAGCAATAAAATGTCATACCCTTGCTAATTAAATTACCAATAGACTCACGTTTGCTTTTAACTAAAAATCGGGAATTCATACTGGTTTATATTAAAACCGTTTCTTTAATTTCTGATTTGAAAAAAGGGAAGATAATTGAGTAGTCGGTATACTGAAATAACAAATGCAAATTAAACTTAAACCAGCATTTAATTTATTCTAAGCGCACACTGTCAATGCTTTTGGAATTATTCCTCTCACCCTTCGACGTCTTTTACTTCTACATATCACATGCCAAATCCTAACTTTAGTTTTGTTTTGCAGTGATTCTAATGTTAAGTTTTGAGTCGTTAGATTAAACATATTTTATTTCATCTGTTTACAGAGTTATACATATACATCAGTAATGATTTACAGAGTTATACATATACATCAGTAATGATTTACAGATTTATACATATACATCAGTAATGATTTACAGAGTTATACATATACATCAGTAATGAGAAAAAGGATTAGATCGGAAGCAAAAGCATATAGAGATCCTTTCCTTTTTGTTTTTGTTTAAACATAAATAAACATAAGTTTTTAGTCGTTAACAAAAATAGTGTATTTAAACATGTTGTTAAAGTTCATATGCTGTTTAAATATGTATGTTTTACAAAAATGAACAGAAATCACTTTCGCCGACAATAGTTAAAATGTATTGACTGCAACTTACAATCGGTCGTGCTAAACAAGATCGATAAACCATATCAAACTATTCAACATTAAGGACAGTGGCTATTTCCCTTCGCAGTTGTAAGCGAGGTAATTCATGCCGATCTTTGCTAGATTTATGTACTTCGTTAACCTCCCTTGTTTACATTAGCTGTTCATACGATTTAATAGACCTTGCAACCTACCATATGCAGTGTATATTGTGAACGTTCACGTGCACGTCTGTTCGTGTAGATGTTTATCGCTATCTTGTTTGAAATAGTCAGTTTGAAAGAACATTACGCTTATTATCATCAAAACTTGACACGTACAAACAGTGTATAAGAATCAACCATGAGTATTCATGTAAGATATAGGAATACCCCACCCAAGGGTCAGAAATTTACTGAGTACTACGTAGAGTACTACGTAGATTTCTGATCCAGAGGGTGGGATATTCCCATCATACATGAATAAACGAATGATGGATTTTTTTTCTCCCTTTAACAATAGACTGTTTACTTATTTCTTCTACGAATCACGTGACATGTGAGATAGGAAATTTGCCCATGTGAGATAAACCTATATCACATGTCACGTGATTTGTAGGAGAAATAAGTAAATATTCTAATGTTAATGGGAGAAAAAAATCCATCCATTCGCTTTTTCATGTAAGATAGGAATATCCCACTCTCGGGATCAGAAATCTACAGAGGGACTCGGCAAGCCTCGTCCCTCAGTAGATATCTGACCCTCGGGTGGGATATTCCTATCTTACATGAATACTCATGGTGGATTCTTATATATAATCTCACATGGGCAAATTCCCTATCTCACATGGGCAGAAATGGGAGAAAACGTTTTCTCAAGAATAATGTAGTTCATGAAAATAGTCCCTACATATAATATTGATAATCGTTATATATATGCAGTATCATTTAATCTATTGAGATCATACAAGTTTTGTCACTACACACACTGAACCCTGAAGCTAATAATACGGATACATCGTGTTGATTGTGGGTATAGCATCACCAACATTAATTCTCACTTATATTCATACGCATGCTGACTAATTTGTTTGGTTTCAGAGCAAATCATATGGAAGAATACTGGAAAAGAAAAACACAAATAGCTAGAGAATATTCCATGTTTCATAATAGGCAGAATAAAGAGAATGGTAAACTAAGTGTAAAATTAATATTATCCAGACGAAGTATCAAAGAAATGTGAGTCCAAGCCATCATTGTCTACAACACTGAGTAATAAGTGCAATATCAAGATTTTAAACCATTGAAAGCCAACTTAACCGAAGATTATCTGGCAAATATTCAATTTTTTCTTAAAGACATGTTTTAAACTAGATATCTTGTCAAGAAACAAATGAAAATAATATAAACAGACAAGCAAACACTAAAGTGCTTAAATCTAAAGCTAAATAATTCCAATTATCATTCAAAACATTTTACACAGAATAATTGTCTGATCGATTCTACATCAATTTGGACAGTGTTAGCCTGGACTTACATATTTACGTTAAAGGGGCTGTTATATGTGTCTTCAGTATATAACAAGCTCAAACTAGAATAGAAAAGCTAGCAACAATGTAACCACCATCCTACCAAACAGGGCCCATATTGGCCCCATATTGTGATTTCCGTTCGCCGCGTAGACACTGGTCTCGTCTTGATAATCAATTATCCGGTGTGGTTTGTGGTCTAATCTGACTTTATTTTAAACACCTAAGATATATGTCCGTTGTTTTAAAATGTCCTCGAGTACAGGCTAGTTCCCATACTCAGAAATATTTAACTGTGGTTGGTTGTAAAGCTGTACTTGACTGAAAGCTGTGAATTGCTGAAATAAATGATATACCAAAAAAATAAAAAAGTCAATGTTTTCAACATTTTGTTTAATAAATTTTGAAATTCTATACCGTATTCAAAGGTATATATATTTGTAAAAAGTTGAAATTCAATAAGTAATGACTGCCTTCAATTGACAGGTGCGGTACACAGTTAAAAAGTATGAGTCCATTTTATTTTTTTAAGTTTAATAAAACACACTTACATATATTGCATCCAAGTTTGTTATAAATTCTATTTTTAGAATATTTATAGAATCAGAATGGACCCCTGTCGGTAAGATACATGTGAACATATGTTGGTAGGATGAGGGTTTACAGGTGGTGGTTCTAAGCCTATATACTATATAACAGTAGTTGTATCTTTCTTGAAACATTCGACAGCATTATCTGATGCACACGTACTGTATTCTTCACGCAGATTATGTTCAGAGATAGCATGCTTTCTTTTTATTGTCATTTATTTCTTCTAACATTTTCAAATGCTTTTCATGGATGTATTTGAACTCGTTGCATGTAGACTTTCATATCTGTGTAGTCATTGCCTATCTATGATTTTGTAATTATCCCAGTATTCTTTATCATGTTTAAAGACTCTTAATTTGACATCACAGTAAACGGCATATCCTGTTTATTATACAAAGTATATTAACAATAATATTAAACACATCCACACAATTTCATTATGGAAGTCGAAAATATCAAGTTAACATCGGAGTCAGTTTAAAACTTCTCTTGATATTTCGCAGTGATTATTTCCCTTTATAGATACAGAAATCATGGATAAATCGAAACCCCTCGGGTAATTCCGTCATCAGATGTATCCGGGAGAAGGATATGCGCAAATGTTAAGCATTTTGTTTGCCGGTTTAAGTATACAAATTATTCTTTTTAGAAAGCTACGACTTTTGCTGCCAATTAAAAAAATGAACTTTAAACCAGATTTCAAGCTAAAGCTAAGTTGTTCCGAAGGAGTGCTTGGTGGGTTACTTCCCCTATGAATAGGAGTAATTGATTTTTGTGGGTCTCTTTCCAATTATATTGACATTTGTGGGTACAATGAACCTCGTCTGTTTATTGTTAAGCATGTCATGTATATCATGTACAACGGGACAGAACACCATTAAGCAGTGAACTGTATCTTTAAAACATTAATTTGAATGAGCATTTTTGACACAAATTACGATGAAGCCAATTCAACAAAATACGGAAATAAATGGAAACCCCGCTCTCCGATTACATATCCAATTTTCTGTCAAACATTTCATATAGAAATTTATCGACCGGTTTTGTATAGATATCGCTATACAACCAACACTAATCAAAAATTTCTAAACCAGACGCCGAGTCAATGAACATTATTATCTTTCAACTAACACCTCTGTCCCGAGTTCTCTCAATACCATTATTTCATACAGTGTTGTCGTATCTGAAACATATATTACCTCCGTTTATCCTTATGACATTCATTGCGAGTTAACACCGCACCATTGTAATTATCTCCCTTTAAACACACTACTTCAGATCGCTGAATTACATAGAGTTTAGCTTATCTAGGTGTGTAAATAAAAAAATGAAGGGTTTACCTTATCGACTACATTTGCCATTTACGAATACCTCCCGCAAAGGTCTTGATGGGCTTTTCGGGAAATTAATGGGTGTTTGGTAATGTTAACCCGACATGCTGTATAATACATTACAGCAGTTTAAAAGTTTTCCGGGGTCGAAGGGTCTTCATATGTAAGTGGGACGTGGCATCTTCTATTGATTTTAGGGTATGTTGGGATTTAATGAATTAAAATAAAAAAAAGTTGACACGAAAAAAATAGCAACGTTCATAAACACAGTGCTGTTTGGCATAGACCCATAAGACGGTGGTACGAATTAAACCATAAAATCATCGGGTGATTAGGGGTTAGAGTTCGAATTCTTTATAAAAGGGCAAGTAAGCATTAGAAAAATAGCTGTCTACAGTTTAATACAATCAGGTTTGCCCTGATATGCTGCAGGTTCTGTGCCTCTTCGAAACTTGTATTCGAAAATGTTAAACTCCATTTGAATAATACCGGTATTTCATTTGGTACAATTTTTATGTTATCCTTTCGTTATGTTGAGCATGTGTTAATGGTTGTACACAACAAAGTACAACAACAACAACAACAAATATTAACATATTCCTTATATAAGCGAATTGGTCTAGTCATAAGTTCTTCAAACATTAATTACGGCCCTTCACGTATCCAGACGTTCTTCCTACACTGTAATGATTGCTTATACCAGAGACATAGAATACATGTATTCTACATCTCTACTTATACAATTTAAGTTTAATATCATACAAGAACCTGTTTTTATATACTTCTTTGAATGAAAATGTACAAACTTAATACTTTTGATATCGCCAGTCCTGTTAACAATATGGCGATTAAAGTAAATTAAAGTTGGAAGATGAAAATGTTACATATTTACAATCCGTCAATTGTTCTATATGTCACGTTTAAAAAAGCAAATTTATTTTTGAAATGGGTGTGTGGAGGGGAGGGGGCGGGACACGACAGTCATTGGTTGTAATGACGCCTGATTACGTTCTAAGTTCTGTTAATATAAACGAACCTGCTGACTTCTTTAGAACAGTGTGTTATGGAACCCTATAATGTAACACCAATACAAAATATAATGTTAAGTAGCATTTCGAAAAATGAAGTATCAATCATATATCTTTGCCGAAAATAAGTCTATATATTTAAAACACATTGACATGATGATAAGAAAATAAGTGCATGGACACCCTATAAGTTGTTATTAACACACTACAAAGATAATCTATCACTGTATTTGACTACAACGTGACCCAAATTGCGATTAAGTCCACCGGCGATATAAGCATGTACCTATATACAATGCCTTTAAGTCAAATCAGCCGTTAACCCAGTGTTCATACATTTAATCTTATTGTTAAGGATCGAAGTCTATACCCGTGTTTTCTATACAATTTAACGGGGTTTTCAGGCCTTTGTATTGTGTTTCAATATCTCTGTATGCAATTCAATAATGCCGTTAATTTTATACACAGACTTTTAAAAGTATATACGTGTACCAAAGTACTCTGTATTGATTGGTCTGTGTATTGATCGCCAGTTTTAACCCGGCTAAGTTCGGTTCAACACTCCCTGGATACAAATGTATATTTAAATATATCACAGAGAAATATCTAATATAACTTTCGCTTCCACGTACTTGTCAGCTAGACCCCCCCCCTCCCCCACTACACACACAAACAAACACCACCTCCTCCACCCACATGACCGCCATAAGAGTGACATCCGCAATTTGACAGCGTATTCAACCATCTAAAACTTTGTCATTAAAAAGCATGGAAATAATTAAACAAGACAAACAGTAATAGACCATAATCTAATGAATGACACATTGTGAGATCACCTGTCTGTGGTTCGATCCTCTACTTTGAACGTACTTATTCCAAACCGCCAGCACTTTGTTCCTGTCGTTTGCTAAATTGTTAGCTGGGTTTTGACCATTATCAAAGCTGTATCCTGATACGACAGTAAAACCATTTTGAATCATCCTTTAGCTGATGTATCTTAAATATATAGTTAAATCGGTAGTTATCGACTTTAAACATTGGCAGTGCTCATGTACACTGGTGTAAGTAAATGGTGTTAATATAGCAACACTTTCATTCCATTTAAAAAGAAGACAACAATCAAAATTCAAATTTTAAGCAATTGCAAGTTTCCATGTACATGTGCTGAAAAGAAGGAACTTACCGAATGCTAACACATTGTACATTTTGGAGGCAGTTTTATCAAACTTCGTACGAACGTTGGTATATGTTTCCTCTGCGTTGTAAAATGCAATAAATCTTCGTAAATTTACAAATTCGTAAATAAGAACTACGTAGAATAGTTTTATAAAAAGACATAACAATTTATACGTTCGTATGAAGTTCTAACGAAGTTCGTACGATAAAAAAATGTTTGTACAAAGTTTAATAAAACGCCTCACAGGGTAATTTTACGAAGATCTGCCACGATAGGTAAGTCCCGTTCGTATGTATCAAGACGGCCATCATTTTACATCACAGACGACCACGAATGTTTGTATTAAGGAATTTAGGAAAAAATGGAATATTTTGGAAGTTCAATAAAACGACCTCCTGAAATCAACTAGTCATGACCATTTAAATAGCCGAGGTCTGCGTTCGCTAAACTGGGAAGAGCAAGTCAACGTTTTGGGTTCTAGTGAAAGTTATTGTTTGTTCCTTAATCAAACTATGTAAACTAGACGCAAACAAAAATTAATGGGTAGTCTAAATCTGGCACAATCGATATGGTATCATAAAATGTTTAATGGATTTAAAATACCCCAAATGGTGTCTATACAGTGAGAGCCTTTACGCACACACACATACACACGTTATAATCTATTTTCAAACACACGATTTTAATTAAATAAACAGAAGCTCTTCGATGAAGTTAAAGTAAATAGAAAAACGATCTGGGACAGTGTATGTCAATTCAAATTGATAACTGTAATATCGGTAGTTAAAACCCAAGTTATATCAGTATACGACGTTCTGCTATAGCCGTGGCGAAAAGTTAGTGGTTAATTTAAACAGAGGGTGTGTGCACGGTGGGTGGGTGGGTGGGGGAAGGTGTATGTGTGTGTTTAGTGGTTATGGGTGTTTTCGTCTTTATGTCCAGCTCATTACTTTTGTATATGTTGTTTTATGAATAAAGACCGGACCGCTGTGCTGACTCCTAGAACATACTGTGAACGCAGAAGGGATCTTTCATTGACGTGGTCAATGGTCTATGGAAAGTGGTCTATGGAAAGTGGTCTATGGAAAGACTATAAGACCGCGTTCCTACTAAAAACACGATATTTCTAAAAGATACGATATTTCTAAAAAACACGATATTTCTAAAAGATACAAAACTTCTAAACGAAGCGATGTTTCTAAACGATACATAATATCTGAGAGATACTTCAGTTCTGAAAGAAATGATGTTGTTTCTAAAGATACGATGTTTCTAAAAGATACTGTATTTGTAAGAGGTACACTCTTTCTAAAAGATTATATAGATTCTGTTTCTAAAAGACATGGATATTTCTAAAAGATGCGATACTTCTAAAAGACAAGATATTTCTAATAGATACGATATTTCCGAAGATATGATGGTTTTAAAAGATACTATATTTCTAAAAGACTCGATCATTCTAAAAAAATCGATATTTCTAAAATATACGATGTTTCTAAAACATACTTTATTTATGAAAGCCACGATATTTCTAAAAGATACTTCTAAATGAAAAGGAATTTGTAAAAGATACATTATTTCGTACTCGATGCACTTTGATTTTCTACCATCGTCTATTTATATATTAGTTTCCAAATTTGTTACTTTTTAATTGTGATATTTTTTACTTCATGAAACAATTATTTGATTTTATTCCGATGGAATATCAAGTTGCACATTTTATCAGTAATATATAATTTGCCGACCCTTCTTTAAAATATGAAATGGCAAATAGAGGTATTTAAGGAGATCATAAAGGTCTGTTAGGCGCTGTAACTACAATTGAGGTGATGCAATCAAAACGTTGTTTATTCGACTTCCTTAATGTGACTGTTATAGGTTAATCCAATCCAGTGTGAGATATATTTCAACAGATATCTTAAAGATATTCTAAAGTATTCTTAAGTCAACACCGTTTATTTGTCATTGTTTGCAGTTATCTTTAAAGTTGTTGTATCTCACCAAACAATAGCTCTTGTAGGAGCATGTCTGTGCTATATCTTTATCTCTGGCAATATTTTAATCTGAAGTACCTCTCCTGTCTTCTCTACTTGTAAGACGTATATCCCTCATTTATTAAACTTTTATCCCCTGTTATAGCTTTCTAAAGATTCCTAGTTTATCTTGAATGTTTATAGTGTAAATATACTGCCAAATAAGAATAAAAAAAAATAAAACGTATATGATTTTCATTTTAATAATAAGAAGAGTTTACAGTCTACAAGAACTGACAACCATGATTTCATGACGTTTTATCCGTATGATCAATTTTTTCATCTGAAGTATATGTCAGTATATGAAAGAAAATAAATATTCTATACAATAATATTCTATAAATATACTAGTACGATACATTTTATCATATTCTTTTCAGACTGTCAAAGTGTCTGGATTTGTGCTGGAAATGATCTGATAGTACCTGACATAAATTATCATTCTGATATGCACCATCTTTAACTTACATTTTGATATATATCATATTCTCCTAAAAGTTGATTACATGAATTCGTCTAAATAGCAGTCATATATTTGAACGTATACAGATACATTACGCGTACGATTTAGGCCTTTTTTTATATAACAATAAATGTTAAGTTTGCTTATTTTAAGATTTGGCAGAATACCAGTGGAAATATCATCAAAATTGCAAGCACGGCACGTTTTACTTTCTGTTTTGACAGAGTCTATGAATAATGATTTATCACGCTTTTCTAGAATTCGAAAGTGGAGAACAATTGATGTCACGTGACTTCTAGTGTCTCAGGTATTGTTGCAAAGTTCCCAAATAACTGTCATGGCCGATTCCAAGATAGGAAATACAATTTTCGAAAATTTTGTTTCGTGTTGTTTCGGAATATGTGATTGAATGTTGAGTATAACTTGGCATTTTAGCAACAGGATTTGACATTAGCCCCAATAGTGTGAATCAATTTTGTTTAACCGACGGTATTATTAAATTCGCGAAATATACCTATAACATGACAGCACAATTATCATCTTAAAACGTTGTCGACACATTTCTTAACATGCCTACTTCTATGAAACGTATTTGTTTATCTACAAGGCAGACTATTTTGAATAATTCTAAGCAGCTTTATTTTAGATAAGTGTGTGCGTTATAGCTTACTGTAAGTGTTGCAGTTTTTTTTTTCTCGAAAGAACCTTACATTGAATTAAGAGAGCACCGTATATATTTCATTCATGACTTGGTACCGAATCAATTATCTATACATTTTCAGGCTTGTTTCTTATTATACATGTATATACTATGCTTTATACTTTACTTATTTCAAATTAATTAGATAACTATATCTTTGCCGATTGAATGTGAACGAGTCGTAGAAAACGTCCTCAATTTCCAACGTCTAAATACATTGGACCGCTAAGGACGTTGCTATTTAAGTATTAATATATTACGGACGAGATGTCGTTTTAGATTTAAGCAAAACTATCTTTGCCGATATTATATAGCGAGCTTTATAATTAGCAGTGCGGTAGGTCGGTGGTTCTACCCGGGTGCACTCTGTGCCTAAAAAAAAAAAAAGTGTACAGAGGTCCCCCGGGGTCTTCCTCCACCTGTAATGAGCTGGACGTCGCGATATGACTGAAATACT
>JAULCC010362881.1:0-11595 GCA_032358795.1 Nuttallia obscurata | reverse complement strand
TTAAGAGAAAGTGGAATAACTGAACAAGCAGCATGAAGAATTAGTTATGAAAATAATTTTTTACAATTTTGTTTTTTTTCTTAACCACTTGCTTCCGCTACATGGAGTTTCCTAGAAATATGTTTGAGAGTTTCCTAGAAAGATGTTTGATAAGACTTTTCTCAGAAATTACTTAAAACTAGAATAGTTATTATGCACATCATGTTGTGCACGGTTTGCAGGCTTAATTGTACAATGGTAATTGTGAATAAAAGAAGGAGAAAAACAGATTTTACCCATAAACTGTTTGATTTTACCCATAAACTGTTTGATTTTATTGTGAACTCTTCCGTCTTTACCTACATAGATCAGCCCATTTATATATCTGGAGGATTTTAAAGTGAGCCTACATTTCTGTGGCAAGCAATTCTGACTATCATACTACAGAGCCATCTAGTCTAGATATACACTGTTTGAGACTTCTAGAAAGAGTTGAGATAATCATGAACAACACTAACATGGAAAATCTGGTACAGTAAAAGTTAATTGATGGATAAGTGTGTTGTATTTGTATGTTCTAAATCTAGATGGATAAATTTCTGTCTAAAGCATTGCCGAGTGGTTATAGTCGTTGACTTGCAATCTCTCAGCCCCCCAACGCTGTGGGTTCGAATCCTGGTCTGGGCACTTTGAATTTTTCAAGTGAGAAAGCCTTGCAGCTGGCTTGCGGTAGGTTGGTGGTTCTACCCGGGTGCACTCTGTGCCTGAAATAATATACAGAGGTCCCCCAGGGTCTTCCTCCACCTGTAATGAGCTGGACGTCGCGATATGACTGAAATACTGTTAAAAGCGATGTTAAATTCCAAACAAACAAAAACAAACATCTAGATACAAAGATCTAGGTTTTTCAATTTCTTATCCAATGATACAAATATCTAGGTTGTTCAGTGTTTGATGCAAAGATCTAGATTCTAAAATTCTCTCCAATGAAAGTTTTAGATACAAAGATCTAGAATCTTAGATTATCTTCTATTAAAGATTTAGATACAAGAACTAGGTTTTTCAATTTATTTTCAAACAAGACTTCTAGATTCAAAGATGTGAGGTTGTTCAATTTCTTGTTCAACAAAACTTTTAGAGTAATGCGTCCTATCTATCTTTACCTTTCAAATGTATATCATGAGCTGTCTCGGAGAATATACAATGACATTATATCTTTCTAATTTTTCTTTTTGTTTTCAAAAACATAATCTTGTTCCCCAGTTAAAAGAGATACATTTCTACTGACATTGTTACATATCATACAATGCTCAATGTAAATTCAATTAAGTTCGCCCATAAAGGGAGAGATATTTCCAAACATTAATGACTGTTTGAGCTGTCTTATCTGAGTCTGCTATTCCATGTTGTATATACTCTAAGGTCTGATCAGATTATGTTTTACTCCCCTAAATGTTATAATGAACTGGTCTACAGTTACAGATGGAAGAGTTCTAAATAAAATTTAAGGAGCTCAGGATTTAAAAATATGTATCACTATGTATATATCTCTATATATTATAAACTTGTATGCTTGAAATTTTCATTAGAAGTCATTGATTTTTCTTGGTGAGACGATAAGTCATGAGCCGTATAGTTATAACAAATTGGTACTGGGGCTAAGTGAGAATCAGTTGTAGAATTTGAACTTTGTCTATTATGCATGCAACCAGCGTCTATATATTTCATATGACCCATGGCTGTACAGTACTTCTAGTTATTTATGAACGTTGTGATGTTGGTCATGTGTACGTTCATTATTCATGCATTGATCAGCTTGTGACACGAGCAAACAAGGGAATATTGATGAATATGGATTGGAATTATACTGTACTTGTCTATTGCCAAGGATCCATTAGCAGAATCAAAAACTACCATGTCCTAACAAGCAAGATCTATTTACAACAAGTTTGGACCCCTGCAAGGGGCTTTTGAAAATGACATTGATTGCATGGAAACAGTCGAAAAGTGGAAAATCCTTGATTGTCCCCAGTTATGAATTATTATTGGAAGACGATACTTGGAAGAAAAGAAAAAAAAGAAACAAGAACAGACTTGAACAGAGGTTGTTACTCAGAACCCCAAAGGCTCTTTGCTGATTGGTTAAAACTTATGGCAGCTGTTTGGCTTTGGAATTCTGGGAACTTTTTCCATATATTTAAAAATAGCTTATGTAGTTTGCTGTAGCTGGCTGCATTGGGATTGTACCGTAATCATCACATTACTTTTCAACATGTACTTTTGTAAATGTGAATTTAGGTGGTAAATTTAAGATCCTAGGGGTATGCCATTCTGCTTTAACGAATAAATCATAATTCCACCAAACAGCAAAACGTCTATTTTAACCATAGTTATTGCTTATAGATGAAACACCATTTGCTCAAATGCATGATTGACAATATCTCAAAGTATTTATATAAGCAAGGGAGTCAGGCTAAAGGCTCTTCATGCAGATATTAAAAGTCAAGTCCTTAATCCCTTGTAGAGAGAGTTATAATGTGAAAAAAATATGGTTACACAGCACACTAACACTTAGTATTTAACAAAAAAGCATGTAAATGAAAAGTGATCAAAAAATAGAAATATAACGGATGTGGAAATTACAACTATGCAACTCCCCAAATCAAAGCACAAATGAAAAAAAAAAAAAGCTTCGTAATACAGATAGCAGACAAGCATCTGAGATACTCAGTATTGGAGCGTCCATTTCCAGTGTGGCAGGCTGTCGGTTAGATACCCAGCAGGTCAAACTTTAAAATTAGTAGTAATGGCTTTCCCTCCTTTTCACTCAGGATTACGACTGGTTTTTTGGTGTCAGGATAAAGTAATTAGCTGGGGTTCTGGCCCTCATTTATCAGTGTAATACATTGGGCATGTAAAAAGAACCATAGAGTTCTACAAAAGAGTTCTTTGTTTCTGCTTGCCTTTTTCTGGGTCGTCCATTAGCCCTAGATGACATAAGTCAAATAAGCAAACAAGAGAAAAATCCTTCATAAACCATTTATCTTCATTGTTTTTTATGTCACATTTGTTGACAGTTTAGTCGTTTTGTTAACCAGCCAAAAGAAACCTGGAATATGGAATGAGGGAAAAACAAAAATTTGAATAAGTCAAATAAGAAAGGATGTGTTGATAGGTAATTCTGCTACTATAATGAAATTAACACAGGGCTGATGCCAGTGTGGTAAACCCACGTGACTTATGACGTAATTTCAGCATACCCCCATGCATCGATTCAAAATTTCAAATGGCTATTTTAATGTAAGTATTTTGATTTTAGTTTTAATGTATTGAAATATATACCAAGCTATTCGGAAAATAGCATCCATTACATACATTATAATTGTTTGTTTGCCAGTTAATCCATGTGGACCCCAAAAATTAGGAAAATGTGAAATATTAACTCTTGTCGCATTAGCTCCGCAAACTCTTCACTTGCCTGGCTTTGGGGACCAAACGGCTTTATGGCAGGAAAATTTTTATAATCTTTGTAAAGGAGACTGTTTTTCACTGAGCATAGGCTATATTTCAATGCAATAACCATGAAATTGATATATTTACAGTCTTTTGAATATCTGAATTGAGAGAGACATTTAGCTTGGTGCGGTAGCTGAAATGGCGTCAAAAGTACATGGTTTTACCACACTCGATGCAGTGTTTAAAAATACCTGTAATTACCCGTTCTATTTTGTTGTCTTTATAGGGAAAAAGGGATAGATAGGGATCATTTTGTTTGTCTGTCTGTCAGTCTGCATGTAGGTCATCTTGTGGACTGTAATCGCCAATAATGTATTAAATTGGTCATGCTCTGTTGTCCAATTTTATAGGAAGAATCTTATTACTCTGAAATACATTTTAAAACAGAGAAACCGATGTCTTATAGTTCTCATGAGACCCCTGGTTTATTATTAGAAAACCTGTTGATTGGTGTATTCGCATGTGTCTCACGAGGATCAGTCTGTTTCAATGGAAGCTTTACCTTTATCTCACCTGTGGCATCTGTTGATCATCATTTATGCAAGGTACCATTTAGTATTAATATTTCCCCAGGGTCCAAGATATCCAGCTCAGTCATTCTGTCAGGGTGTTCAAGATGCTTGCAGTCTTCCATAAAAGCCTTGAGTAAAGCAGCTATGTCACCCTGATTACACCTTTATTAATATTACATAGGCTTGATGAGCGGGGAATGTCACCTGATGGTTGGAGCGAAATTCTATACTATAATTTTCATTTGGCTCAATGGAAATTGAGTTTGTTGCCATGCCGATCAATAAATATAGATTTTCTGTGAGTTTATCTCCAGATCAGGGGGGAACCACAGTGTAGGCTTGATCGAATTCCATCAGATATTTGCCTCCATATTGGATATTCTTCCTGGCAGTGTACATGCAGATTGATAAAGACCGCCACTGGGAAAAATCCACAGAAATTTTTATGGCATATCTATCATGTTACTTTGATCTTTTATGAGGCCAGGTTGCATGTTATGGGGGTATATGGAGTCGTGATTAGTGTGGAAATTGGTAGCATTTATTTTTGATGATACGAAGGTTATTATGGGTCAGGGTAATATAGATTACCTACACGGGATCATATCGAAGAATGCTGGTTTTATGATTTGTAAAAGGAATGAACCTAAGATATGCTCCCTCACCGAAACGGAAACTCTCGGTCTGTTGATGTCAGAGATAACATGATTTCTGTAATTGTTTATGTTTCTGGGTAGCCTTATATAGAACAAATGTAAGAATAATGAAATATAAACTTGAGTTTCTTCAATATTAACCCTTAGCCTGCTGAAAAAAATGTCGTCTGCTTAAACTTGATTTTAAGATTCAGCGGATTTGCCCAATATTTCGAGAACCAAATGGCAAAGTGTCAAACAGCTTAGATCCGGATAAGACACCTGGTTACTCAGTGTCTGTTCTGGATCCAAGTTGTTTGCATATTCTATTGTGGTAGTGCTAAACAGACTAAGAGTTAAACCACTTTTTTTGTCACCATGCTCAGTATGCACCATAAACTTACTATAAAGGTTTTGTGCCATTTTATAGTATAGAAATTTCAAGTAAAACTGTTATATGCGATTTACTGGTCTAAATCTATACCAATTGAAGTGTCTTGCTTTTTACTTGGTAAAATTGGGTTGTTTGATCACTCTATTTATCAAACGTTCAGTCCTCCTAATTTCATTGTGTTACCCCAAGTAAATATGACCTGAATCAAATAAAATTGACAAATTCGCGAATCTATACCTCATGTTTGATATTTTTTTACGTAGAAATTTGCAATGATATTTGAAGGCAATTATTCTAATAAAAGGGACATTTTATATAAAAACAAGAACACCAGCGATTATTGAAATGGAGTAAGACTTTCATATATGTCTAGATTTTCGAAAAAAGGCACAGTGAAAAATCTCAATTGAAAATTGGTAAAACGCAAAATCTACTACAATATCAAATATAACATAGTTTAGGGCCTCTGTGGCTCAAGGGTTAAAGTCATTGCCTTATAGATACTTGGCCCATCACCACTGTGGGATTATAAGTTCGAATCACTGCATGGATCATACAGTCCATCATGTAAGGAAGCTTTTCAGCTATCTCGAGGATGATAGCCTGGTTCTACAGAGGGACACCAGTGGGGTCTTCCTCGGCCATGAAAAGCCAGAAAAGTTGCCAAAGGACCTGAATTCTGTGGTTACATCTTAAATCAAAATAAACAAACCAAACAAACAATAAAACACAGTGTCTAGCTTTACTGTTTTAAAATACAACCAAGATATATAGATATTCCTATTTCATGCAGTAATTGTCAAAGCCCTCTGTCATTGTATACAGCTTACCGCATTGAAAGAAGATAAATTTTCATGTGGGATGTGTTATTTCTGACAATGGTCATATTAAATTTTCACAAAAGATAAATATTTCGGCATTTCCTTCTTTATTGTATTGTTATCAGTTTCAAAGGATTTATATTTACAACAGCGAATTTCTTGGGGTTTTTTTCCCCATATATTGTTTACCTTTTAAGTCTTTGTCATGCTGCTGAGGTTGACAAGATCTACTGAAGTCTCTTATCTACATACATGCTGCCTTGCATGCAGCATCTGGAAAATGTCATTTAGTCTCTTTGTCCCAGCAGTCTCAAATACATTGTTGTATGTAAACCTTTAAGACAAAGTATACATAAATAGTAATGCCTAGTAATCTCAGTGGAAGAGGGTTCGCTTCTTTTTTTTGGGGGGGGGGTTCATAATGTATGTGTGTACTACCCCATTTAGTGTTCATGATGTATGTGTGTACCATATCATGGAGTGTTCATGAAGTTTGTGTGTACCATAGAATGGAGTGTTTATTATGTATGTGTGTACCATAGCATGGAGTGATCATGATGTATGTGTGTACCATATCATGGAGTGTTCATGATATCTGTGTGTACCATAGCATGGAGTGTTCATGATGTATGTATGTACCATAGCATGGAGTGTTCATGATGTTTGTGTGAACCATAGCATGGAGTGTTCATGATATATGTGTGTACCATAGCATGGAGTGTTCATGATGTATGTGTGTACCATAGCATGGAGTGTTCATGATGTTTGTGTGAACCATAGCATGGAGTGTTCATGATGTATGTGTACCATACCATGGAGTGTTCATTATGGATTGCTCATGATGAATGTGTATATCATGGATTTCTCATGATGAATGTGTATAATATATCATGGATTGCACTATGAATGTTTATAATATGACATGGATTTCTCATGATAAATGTGTGTAATATATCATGGATTGCTGATCATGAATGTGTATAGTATATCATGAATTTCTCATGATGAATGTGTATAACATTATCATTGATTGCTCATGATGAATGTGTATGATATTTAATGGATTTCTCAAGGTGAATGAGTATAATATATCATGGGTTGCTAATGATGAATGTGTATATCATGGATTTCTCATGATGAATATGAATGTTTATAATATATCATGGAGTGCTCATAATATTTATATGCAATATACCATGGACTGCTCATGGTGTATGTGTTTACCATATCATAAGTGCTGTTAAGGTATGTGTACCATACCATGGAGTGTTCTGAAGAATGTGTGTAGTAAGTCTATCATGGAATTCATAATTCATAAGATAGGTCAGCATCACACCAGAATTGGCATATAAGGAATGACTATTATGTGCAACTCAGTGTGTCCTCATGAGGTATATTTTCATAATGGTGTGCTGATAAGAAATGACCTCTAGATGTACCACAGTGTACTCGTGTAACCTACACATTGTATTCTTTAACTCGGTAAAAAATATGGTATTGATCACTCAACATGAGGACATTGACTTCAGCTCTCACAGTCCTATTAAAGGGAATCTGCTGAAAATCAAAGCTTTTTCCACTGTTATAGCTGTCTAAATAGTGTAATTGGTGTCTTCCTTAAAAGAATACAAGAGTTTTGTTGAAACATTGGTGCAGTTATCTGGAAATCCAAGAAGTTTATTGTTGCTAATGATTTACTTTGACAATTTACAGAGATACGAGGAACTCTCAGCTAAGTGGGATCAAGCAAAACAGGAAGTGAGACAGGAGGATCATGACACACTTCGAGAAAAGGTGGTTTTACAGCAAGAACTCATACGCAAACAAGATGAATACGCTCAGCAGCGCAGAGTTCATCTGGCCATGGTGGAGGCACAGGTCAGTAACTCCCTTTTTTTTCTTTTTTTTTTATTGTGGTGACGTTATATTGTGAGAATTAAACCAGTGCACAGTGCTTTACCTGTAATTGTTCGCTGGAAGCAAGATGGCAGAGGATTTTCACACCAAGTAAATCATTGATGCTTAAATGGTTCCATAAAGGAATGATTTGATCTGGATCTACACTGTCGGGTAGTGGGGAAAAAACTTTTTTACATGAAAATTCTCCAAAATTATAAAGTGTACTGGTCCACAGGGCATTTAGTTTATATACAGAGTTCAGGATATAGATCAGCAGTTAAAGGGACCCTGAAAACCCAAGACACCAGGCCCCAAGGTTGTAAAACTTTAAATGATATCTATGCTCATAACACAGAAATTTTCATAACTCTTCAGAGAACATTTTTCTATCTAACAAGTATGTGCCTACACAATGCTACTGTTTAAATACATCGAGATATGTTAGCTAAAATCAGCATAAGTGTTTCCTGTAAAAACTAGAGACTGGGATCGAAACTAAGTTTTGAGCACAGAGTTCATTTTAAGTTTTCTAACCTCAGGGTAAGATTTTGGAGTTGGAGGAAACAGCAATTTCTACTCTATAAGTGACCCCTTATTGTGATCTCAAGTTTCTGGGTATGATTATCAAATTTTGTATGAAAAAGAATTGTTTTTGCTGAAGCCAATAAGAATTTTTTTTTGTTAAAAAACATATGCTTTTTCTCTAGTTGTAGATCAAACTTTATTTATCTATTTCCCCCATAACTAAATTTAGGGGGCTCCTAGATTCTATGAGGGACGTACATCATGTTTAAACAGCAGGAATTCCTGTTGGATATTGCTAAAACCAAGTGACTGCCAGATCTAGTTAAATCTAACATTCTTCCAATTGTCACAGACAAAGCAAAGAAAATGATCTCATTTCCTTAATGCTTATTCCATTAAATTACAGAAATTTGCCATTGACCTTAAAAAACATTTACCATGAAAATACATAGACTTTGGTAGGAAATGAAGCTTTTTGCATCTTGAACTTATATTGTGATTGCTAATAACATGACACATACAGCTCTATAGAAAATTAGAAGTTCAGAAATCCGTATTTTGAAGAAAAGAAAAAAATGTGCATTTGGGGATACTCAGAGGGAATTGAGGTTCCAGAAGGGAAATGCATTTTACATAATTAAAGTTGAATAATGCGTAAAAGATCTTGAGAAAGTTTGAAGAAATAAAATGATAAATTCACTAAATTTTATTTGGTGACAAGCAGATTTTTTTCCCCGCTCAGTATGGCGTCAACAGTTGTGAGAGTTTTAATTCTGCTTGAAAATAAATACTGTTTCACACTGCAAGAAAGAAACACTAATTATTGTAATCATAAAAAATTCCAAAGAAATAATTTTATATATATATATGCATAGAAGGAGTATCTGTTGTTTCAAAATGCTAATAATCAGACAGTATAGACTGCCATAGTTATTAGCTTGTTGTGTATATTATTACATTGCCAAACTTTTTGAACAGTGTTTTTTTACCAAACAACACAGAAATTGTCTTTTAATCTCTCTGGTTCACAAATGAAAGCTTTTAGTATAGACATCTCGGTTTTATGTAAAAGAAAAAGATCTATAGCTGCATGGAGTTGAAGCTGAACAAGGTATATTTAACAGGACCTCCGTCATTCTTCGTCTTTTTCACAAAGATTTTATAACTTATGTTGCAACTTACTAGTATAAGAAACTATTATTTTGTATTGTCATAAGCTCTAAATGCATTACAGACCATATTATTAGGTTACCTAGACAACACATACACTGATAAACTGACAAACTCCATAAAAACATATGTTTATTTTATGTAAATGGCATTTCAAGAGTCCATAACTGATTTTTATGGTTTTAATACATCATCGAGTTTCATATCTTTGACTTTTCACACATCTTACAGAAATTTGTTGATACAAATGCAAATAAAGACAGACAAAAATAGGAAAAAACAAGACAAAAGATCAGATAATATAAGGAAGTATCATCTTGAAATGGCTGCAACCACAAGGGAAGCCAAAATTCAATTACTGAGATGCTGTTGGGAATAATTTAACAAGCATTTGCTGCTGAATTTCAAGTACCATTGCAGTAACCTGGAGAGCCTCAATTCTGGATGTTGTATGGAATTTAAGTGGTAACCTTTAACCTAATGAATATTCATATCTTCCTTAAGCCATGCATATTTATTTGCAAAAGCAGATCATGAAAGCATGATATACCACAATTTAACTATTAGTAAAAATGAATCAAGCCAATATTGTGGATTACTGTAGATAAAGCATGCCAATTTGCAGACTTTAAAAACCAATTGAAAATGCAGACTTTAAAAGTGTTTCAAATTAGTAGATTATTTAAGTTCCTGCCAATTTGCAGAATATATAGATCTGTCCAAAATGCAGACTTTATAGATCTTGCTTATATGCAAAATTACTTTATCTTGCTAGTTTTGTTTGGTTGGTCTTTATTTAAAGTATGTGAGCTTTTAAGGAACAGAATAATACAGAATATTCATTTCCTGTTGTATAATATTACTTTGCTTTAGATAACTTAAAACTTAGACATGGATGGACAGGCTGTATTTGGGAAAAACATTGCCGTTAACATTTTGAATACTTGAAAATATTTAGACTAAGGAATTAAAGAACTGTTTGATCAGTGTACACATTGTATGGCAGTGACAATTTTGTTTTTATTATAATCTATGTATACGAACAAAAGTTGTACACATTATGTTTTTGAAAATATATATAGTCAAATAGATAAAGTCAATAGCCATATTAGATTAGATTTTTTTGTTAAATAACAAAATTTATTTGGCTGTTGAATAGATTCTGTTAATTATAGTGTTGAGTACTTATATTAATGCTGTCTAATGAGGGCATTGAGTTTGTTAAGCAACTGAAGGCAAACTTATCCATAAGGGTTAATCTGATTCGTCAAAATTTAGTAGCGGATAAGTTTATGTGAAAGAGCAGCCTGTAAAATCCAAGTCAAATAAGCCTGATCTAAACAGCATACCGGTAGCTCATTTTCAATGGTTGCTTAAATTCTTTTTTAATCCAGAAAGTACACTGAAACAATTTAATTATTAATATGCAAGTAATACCATGGCCGTTTAAATAAGGATTTAGTTTGTGAGACATTTATTATGTTACACATTTAGGTGTAATTCTCGTGGTTTTTCTCTGAACATCGACTTTTTACTCTATGGTTTTGGATAGATTTTTTGATTATGTTTTGGCTTGTGTGTTCTGTTGGAGAGATAGATAAAGCATAGGCCAACTAGTGTTCGTTAATAGCAGGGATTTTTACCGCCATATCCATTCAGATTCCCCTACAGAATTAATGGTACAAAAATCCCCTGCGAAGGACATTGACAGATCATCAATACAATGTGGCTTGGCTTTTTTGTATCGTCACTTTATCTGAAGTGCCTACATGTAGCAAATCAAACTGAATGTGGATCTGTCAGGAAAAAGGGAAACAAAATAACAAACTTCATATGTTTTTGTGTGTAAAATTCAGCTGTTTATCATCTAAAAGATAAAGACTATCCTATTATGTGAAGGAAATTAAAAAATTGCAAGGTGTTGAAATAGAAATTGGCATGGAAAAATATTTCAAGCTTCAGATTTAGTGAGGAGTAATTTAGAGTTTGCCATTTCATCCTCAGTTTTTACCTCTTAATTGTTCATGATAACACAGCCAAAATTATTTTACCAAGATTATTGTGTTAGTTCAATTTTTAGCTCACCTGAGCCAGAGGCTCATGGTGAGCTATTGTGACCGGACTTTGTCCGTCGTCCGTCCGTC
>JAULCC010362770.1:0-11595 GCA_032358795.1 Nuttallia obscurata | reverse complement strand
GTTATAGTCATTGACTTGCAATCTCTCAGCCCCTCACCACTGTGGGTTCGAATCCCGGTCTGGGCACTTCAGATTTTTCAAGTGAAGGAAACGTACTAGCTGGCTTGCAGTAGGTCGGTGGTTCTACCCTGGTGCGCTCTGTGCCTGAAATAGTGTACAGAGGTCCCTCAGGGTCTTCCTCCACCTGTAATGAGCTGGATGTCGCGATATGACTGAAATACTGCTAAGGTGACGTTAAATTCCTAATAAACAAAACATCAATATACTTTCTCTTTCACTCTTATCTATACAAATTTCAGAAGTTTCTGCCCTCTTTTTTTTATTGTTATTTAACAGATGATAAGATTGTACTTCTAGATCCAATAGATGAATCTATTTGTTCTTCAATATTTCAAATGAGTGTATACAATTGCCAGCCTCAGCTTCATAATTCATGCGACCAACAATGGATGGTCTATGAGTCTTTATAAGAAAGTTTACTAGTACATGTCACAAACTACTGACAACTGTAAGCCTTCTATGTGGGACTAAAAAGCACTGATAGTGCCAAGTGAATGTCCCTTCCTACATAATACCATAGACCTAGACAATTCCATCAAATTCACATTCCACACACAAAAATACTTGGCGAGCACATCCAGCCGTAGAGTTATAAATTCCAAATTATTTGAACCAGTCTGCTTCCAAAGAATAATAACTATATTAGTTTGTTGAAATGACAAGTTTCAATCCTCCTGTGGCCAAGAAAGCCGTAAAAATTGGATAGATTCATTAATTCTTGATGAGATTAGCCCGGGACATCCACTGAGCACATAAATTCATACACATTAAGTCAAATTATTCTCTAAAGGTTAAAACATTATGGAGTGGTCGCCTGGCGTATGACTCAACTGTTTAGATTTTTTGACACTGCCAAATCCAATTGAAGTGATGTGAAAATTTTTGCAAGTGCATACTGCATGCTAATCACCCAGCCATGCTCACAAACAAGATAAAAGTATTAACATAATCCCTTTTAAATCAGGGGCTGCCACCTAATTTAATAAGTTCTTTTTTTTTCAATAGGTCTAGGCCTAAATACCATTAACCGCTCCGCCGCTTATGCAGTATAATCGTTGCCCGATACAAGCACTTAGGAAATGAAAATCGATTTCCATCAATAAGGGCCAAATCAGTCTGCTATCTAATAAACCGGAATATTCGCCCCCAGTGCTTTGTTAAAACCAATAATATATGCCCTGAATCCCGTCAAGATATAAAAACATATCCAGTCATAGGAAGCACAAGAAAATATGTATTATCCAACTGCTAATATGACAGATACCATACAAGATGCCATTTCAGGCTATGAAAACAACGTGAGAACAGCATTTGTCACAAATCATCCAAGACGACAATGGAGTAGGACAATCTTTTTCTTTACTGATAATCATACATGCTCTGAGACAAAATTTGCAGCAGAAAATATTTGGAGAGCCAAAACAGAACTGAAGAAAGAATCATAAATAATAAAAAGAAAATTAATTTTAAAATATTTTGGTTCAAAACGCTCTATACCTGCTCTCCCATTTATTGTTCCACATTGAAATGTTTTAATAAACTTTACTTGACAATCCAAATTAAGAATTATTGATTATTAATTTTTAAAAAAAAGTGTAATTAAGGCTGTTTGTTTTGCTTGTTACCCACAAGTTGACAGATTTCAGACCACAAATGTGACTTGGGTGACATAAGTCTGGGTAGCTGACACGGCAATTATGGTTAACGACAGGTCAGGTGATGGCTACCTGTGACTAAAACACCCAAGGGTGAATGTAGTGGAACATCTAGACAGGACACAGTTGTAATTTGTTTGGTAATGTCTTCTTCAACTTTGCATAATTACTGTATTTAAAGACTTTACTAAGTATTACCTGTTATAAACAGCTTTAAAGTTCAGGCAATTCAATAAATGAAATTTATGTTATGAGTTGATTGACTAATTGATTTGGGCTTAACGGCATGTTATGAGATTATTTTACCTTATTAACCTTGTATTGTATGTTTTATGTGAAACTGGAGCTGTATTAAAGTCATACAGCCAAATATTGCTGTTTTAAGTCATGTGATTTTGATGTTAAAAAAAAAGTCCAGTCATATAGTGTTGCATGCAAGGATATTGATGCTGAGTGGGTTTACAGAAAATTAAAACTGAATAAAATTTTAAAATTGCCTTCTCTCATACTAATCTCTTACTCTATTACATAACATACAATAACATACAATAATGTATGACATTCAGTTTATTCTATAACATAAAGTACAATAATGTATGACATTCAGTTTATTCTATTACATAAAGTACAATAATGTATGACATTCAGTTTATTCTATTACATAAAATACAATAATGTATGACATTCAGTTTATTCAATAGCATAAAGTACAATAATGTATGACATTCAGTTTATTCTATTACATAAAGTACAATAATGTATGACTTTCAGTTTATTCTATAGCATAAAGTACAATAATGTATGACATTCAGTTTATTCTATAACATAAAATACAATAATTTATGACATTCAGTTTATTCTATAACATAAAATACAATAATGTATGACATTCTGTTTATTCTATTACATATTGTACACTCTTGTATCTAGACTGGAGAAGACCATTTTCAATTAAAATCTAGATGATGAACATTTTGAAATTGGGTCCCTGCAAAAACTCAGCTCAAAATAAAGGCTTAATAAATCCAAGCCTCATCTAACATAGATTTAAAATAGTATACATTGTTCTGTAGCAGAACAACACACAGTATACAAATCCATTACAGAAATGAAGGTGCACATATGTCAATTATTGCCACATAAAACATTCAACAAACTTGTTATAAATACAACAAAGGGGCTATTAGCATCTAATGAATGCATTCAAAAGTCTGGGGTCATTCCATGATATTAAAGGCGACACTTAATTCTGTTCTATTTGATACCCGCTGTACAAACACAGTAATATTTACACATCCTACCAACTACCCGAAAATCTATTCTTAATGTTGATACTTTTTCTGTACAAAACCACAGCTCAAACATCACTGCCACACAAAAGATCAAAAGAAGCACAAACAGTAATTTATTTGAATATTTTAAATGAGTTTCTCATTTGTAATTGAGCCATTTAGAATACTTCAATAAGGTTTGCAAAAATTAAAATACATCAAAAAGATTCGACAATATGGCTCTGAATGAAAAAAAACACAACTTTTTAACATTATAATTATGTTTTAAATATTGTACCACACTGGGCTTAATGGGGTATAAATAGTAATAAGCCCCCATATGCATCCACATAAACAGGGTTTAATATACCATGCACACTTTGAATATGTCCAAGCACAAAATATGGCACTCTAAATGAGGAATTTTCTAATCAAATACTATTATAAGCTGTTTTTTGAGTTTTTCTGGATTCTTCCACCTTACTCTTTAGATCAGTCTATTCATATTTTAAAGGTGTTTCAGATGATACAAATTTACAGTTGTAGACAAGTCCTGGGTCTGCAATGTTTGTAAAACTACAGCCATAATGGACTGAGAATGTAATGTGGTGACCCTTACTGGATATATGCTAGAGGGCAACAAACAGGGTAAAGTTACAGACAGCTAGTAGCTATATATATTTCAATGGAAACATTATGACCTAACTTAAATGCAAATTAAATCACCACACAAAGGAGATATTTTGAACAATTAAGCTTAATTAAAGTTTGGTGCTTGAATATTATCATATGATTACACTGTTCATACAGTTAATGACTTTTTTTTTTATTTCAAAGTTTAATTGGCAATAAATATTTATCAAAAAGTAATTACTTGGAAGCATCAATGGAATTGAATAGTTATAGTTAAAAAATGACTAGACAAAAAGAATGTTTGACCAACAGGTATTGCATATGACTACGTAGCAGTTTGTTTACCACATCTGGTAAACAAATTATTTAACATCGGCTTTTTTTCTAGTTGATGTTTTATTATCACATGACTGACACCTTGTTTATAATAAACAAATTGTTGTGCTAACTTTAAAATGGATGAGTCCAATGGAGTTAAGCAAAAAAAGGCTGCATTTATCCAAGGTTCCCTCTGTAATATATTTCTTGCAAGCCCAAGACAAGATCTAGGCTCATTTATCATAGTAATAGAAATTGAGGATTATAAGCATTATGTTGCACAATGCACTTCGGAATAATCAGCCAGAATTAATGATAGGGAAAATTACAGTCTTGGCTCCCGGCCCTATCGTACAGAGATACAAATTAAATATGATTACATGGCACAGAGTGCGCGAACCGCCCCCATCACCAATTTATCCCAATTTACAATAATTGCGGTCCCAGTAATAACAGGTCTGACAAATCGCTAAGAAAGGGTAGTTTCAGTGCCCAAAGTTAACAGCAATGATTAGGAGGTAGCACATCAATTGACAGTGCGATTAAAACTCCCTTATCATTGGTTGGTCATTGAAACTCAGCCCAAGGCTTACACTGATGACAGACTGCCATGAAATTTGAAAAGATTGTAAACCCTTACATTTAAAGATAATAAGACTTGGAACTTTATACCTCTATTAATAACTTATTAACAATCTGCCATACTTCTGCTATGAATTTAGTACAAAATGGTTTCTCTCTCAGATCTTAAAAAAATTCTTTGCTCCAACAATCATTTGAAATGTAAGTTCTTTCTTTCCACAATTTCTACTCACTAGAATTGAATGGTTCAAACCTTAATATATATTCATTATGCCTTCCCACATTCTCAGTACCCTAATTCCACATAAGGTCCATTAATCAAAAATCTAAGCGCAAACTGGCCTAATCCCTGAGCGTTTTCTTCAAAAGGCAAGTTTCTAGCAAAAAAATGAAGCTGTAATAAGGCTGCCTCATACTATATCTTACTTGAACTGTCACGGGAGCTATAGAATTTCATTACGATGGCCCCAAAGTGCGCATAAACAGTCTAGATTGGTAAAAAGCAAAATTGAATATGAAATGTTAATGGTTCTCACTCCTGCCAAATCCCCAATGACCGATGTCTCTGTGTTGGAGAGAAGCTTTCCTGCAATTATCACTTCCCCTTTTGCTGGTGTAGAAAATGACAATTAAAACACGTCTGCCAACAACCAAACGTGTAACTCTGAATGAATTACGCACTCGGGGGAAATTTTCTCCGCTCCAAATCAAATTTAGAAAAATTCTATTTCAGCTTTTGGAAGTGCATTAGTGTATGGCACTCTCTAACTCTGGTAGCTTGCCATTCTACAAGGAAATTTTTTCTCTGTAATTTGATTTCCAAGCAAACCTATTCCCTGATAAAGGACTTCTCAATCAATTGACGTGAGGGTCTATAGAAAAGCTTCAAATTCACTTTCACTGACAAACATTATAACCCTTTCCAGAGCTGTCAGAAAAAAAAATTAACAAAAAAAAAACTTTTTTCCACCCTGTCTTGTCTTGTCTGTCAATCAATATTCTTCTTCCATACACATGCACAGAATGAATCTTTTAAACGCGCCGACTTAATCTTTGAAACAAAAAACAAAACTGTAGAATTCCAGGTAAATATTCAAGTTGGAAAAAACCTACAGTGATCACTCTTTCATCAATCTCTATGATTATGTATTAAAATTTATTCTTTTATCTAATCAATGTCTACACTGTTCTACACATGGAAGACATTCTCTATCCTTTGAGAGATTTTAAGCTGTTTTATTATATAATTGTAGATATTGCAGATTTGGAGGTACTAATCACTGAGATAGGATGGTATATATTATATATGTCTTAAAATTAAATTGACAGGATGGTATATATTATACATGTCTTAAAATTAAATTGACAATCGAGGTCAACATTATGCTCTGATCTACATGGGAATGGAGGTATCAACTATCCATTTATACATTTGGTCAACATCAGGCTAAATGCAAACACTGTAGACCCAGATCAAAGGCTTCAGTCAAGGTCAGCAATGTTTGCTTCTACTTTTTCAAGAGTGATTTAACAACCTCAAAAAAAAATGAATTGGACAAAAACAGATAGTTTGAAGCATCTACAATGAAAACCAATGTCTTAATAAACAATAGACATTTAAGAGCACACAAGACAAGACCCTAAAAGCATAAAACAACAAAAAATAATCATATGATATTTGGCTGGAAAATAAAGTTTCAATAATGTGAGAATTTAACCCATCTTGAGATAAATCACCTGAACAGAGTCCCACAAAAACATGTGACAATGAAATATGATAATCTTCTAACATCTGTTGGCTTTTGAAACTTTCCTGTTAATATGGAAACTTTATATTCCCAAGGCATTGAGTTTATAACCATAAGAATATATTACAAGCTCTGAATTTTAATCATGAAGTTTTTTGGTAGACAATTTCAGCATTAATACCCCTGAAGTCCTCTGTGGGTGATCTTTAACAATCCTGGTCAAAGAAAAAAATGTAGACTGAGTTTATGGCTATGCCACAAGTTGTAATTTCATCATTACGATGCGAGAAAAGCTACACGTCCTTAAGCTTGCATTTAGATATGGCAAGTGTAAATGGACCCCACACCTGTCTTTATACTCATAATACATGACATTGACATTTTTTATTCTGATATAACAGAATATCCATCTCCTGACCACAGGTGAAATTATAACCAGGTATTTCACCCTTTCATTAGTTTAAACAATATTTTATTCGAAATGAAATGGATTGGACAACAGGCGAAGTCTATTTAAGTCCTCTCTAGAAGGTACAAGGTATATGAAACATGTAACAATTATTATACATTGCATGTTTATACAGTACAATATGGATTACATAGCATATTAAGTATAAATAGATATTACAACAGGTAGGTTTACACAATGTCAGCATACTTTCATAAGGATGCAAGTAAACATTCAAAATAAAATACCTTATCAGTTATTTTTCTTAACGGTAATTGGAAGACAGAAGTTTAAATTTAATAACGAAATAGGTGGGGGATGAAAAAGAAAAAAGTAAATCAAAAAGATGATTAATAATGATCACCCTTCCATTACTAAATTGTGTTTGGCGGAAAAGTTTCCATCTGCCAAAAATTCAAATATTTGCCTTTTTTGTGTAATTTTTGAAAAATTATAATCTGAATGGCAAGATTGGCACTGAAAGGGTTATATATTGCCAGATCTGCCTAAATAACTATACAATGACAGCTCCTGCATCAGCAAAATGCTTAATTAATTAAGTGTTGTAACACAACCTGTTACTTTACAAAACATAGATCACCCAGTTAAGTGGTAGAGTGTCCGCTTCCAGTGTGGGAGGCCGTGGGTTCGTACCCCAGCCAGTTCAAACCAAAGACGTAAAAATTGGTATTAGTGGCATCCCTCCTTGCACTCTGGGTTTAGGGTTAGCATTATGACTGGTTGTCGGTGTCAGGATAAAGTGACAGGCCAGAGTTCAGACCCCAAGTGTATCAGTGCTATAATAACTCTGAAAAATAATTCTGAAGCACAATTATACAGTTTATCTACCCACAAAAATTAGAAAACTGAAAAAAGCCAAATCCTTAGCAGCACATCAAATAATTCATTTCTGGGGAATGACATTAACCACATATATAAAATTAAACATATATTGCCTTTACAAAAATACAATTAATGTTAGATAGGGCAGGATTAGTTATTTCACTATTAGTTACTTCACTTACAAATTTCTGTATTTTGTATTTATGTATATGTGAAGTTATCCAACAGATCTGTTTTTTATTGATAGGCCATTAGTTTTAACCAGTTCTCTCCAAAAACCTCTCAAGACATCACTGTGCGCGTGCAGTCCAAAGCATAGTCCTGTAACCGTCACACAAGTACTGTATGAACACACAGTTGACAAAGTGCTTGCAAATACCTTGCACTTATACTAACCTGTAGTATAATCCATCTCAAAGATTTAAAATTTTTCACTCAGTTGAATATTTCCATTTTACTTCCTTTCATCAGAATCAGCAGAGAAATCCTCCTCCGTATATTTCCCCATTAGACAATTAAGTAACAATTAACTATTTCACTAAAACACCATATGGCTCACTACTATGGATGCAGACTTACATAGCACCTTGTGACCAGGCATATTATTCCCAATCTTTAAAGCCAACTTTAATAATATTATCACAAGGGTATAGTGACAATCAATTTGTGTCATAAACAGTGTTGGTCATAGTTTAAACAGCTTGTACAATGAATCTGAAGCCAGCTGTGGTCAATCCCTGGTCATCGACTGACCAACATAATAGAAACTGACTAATACCAATGGGCGGTCAGAATATAATAGCTTTTAGCAGAAACACTTCAAGTTTATTTCTATTCTATCATTACCGCATTAGAAGCTCAAAAGATCAATGGCAGATTAGCCATTACCCAACTTGTCAAAATAAACCTCATAACATCTCAAGTGGATTAAGTCAGGTCCTTGAAGACTTACCTGATAATAAAAAAGCCAGCTTAAAAATCCTAATCAGCCCGAATATAAGCCAAGTTTTAATCCCTGATTTGACGCAATAGGTCGCTGTAAACTAAATGTTTTAAGCATTATGTTAAAATTGGCCCCTCCTATTAACAAATGCTTGACCAATTTAAATAGTTTTATAGTTGTAACACTGAAATAAACAACATTTGGAAATTCATCCTATCTTTATTGTCTTCCTTTGATACTTTTGTTTGTTTACAAAACAAGGTTTAGTTCAGTTAAGCTCATTCTTTTCAGTTATATTTTTCTGCCATTCCAAGTATACAATTAATATCCTGACTCATAATGTCCCTGTTCAAAGAGCATAAATGTTTTCAAATCATAATATAAAGTCCTTATAGGAACATTTAAATCTAGACTATAAGGTCTGTACTGTTCCTTTGAATATTAAAAGAAACACTTTGACAATCAGCATGATAAATTAAGCCAACACTGTACTTTTTACTCCACCCACATGTACTTCCATTAAAGCCATCTACTTATCTGGGTCTACACTGGTTTGTAATATCACGAACATTTCCATACAAAACACCTGTTCACATTATTATAGGAGCCAAAATATTCAATCCAATGACTTAACTTCTAGCAATTCTTTCTTACACTGTTAATGTAGTAATTCTCTTAAACCATGCACCTTAATCACTTTCTGTGAAATAAATTAACTGCACATGCAGGTAGAGCACAAACATATTCCAAATATTCCTTAAGCTTGTAAGCAAAAGAAATGGAATTGGTGAAAAAGGTCTGGAATTATAGAAAAGGTCATAAACAAGAGAATGGTTGCATGTATAAAATAAACTGATCAAACTGCTATTTGAGAGGCTTACCTGTGAATCCACACAGACAGGAGCTGCTATATATGGATACTCCAAATTGTTACCTCTGGCAAGATATTTCAATATTTAGAGAGACAATTATTTTCCTTCCTGTCAACCAGACCATAAACCTTTATATAGAATCCATTTCATTAGCTAACAAATCCATTTGGAACTATTTATATACACAAATATGTTCAAGCACACATAAGTTGACCTTCTTCAAATAGTAACTCAAACCCTGAGACTAGAGAGGCTAAAATGTTTCTCCAACATCACTTTCATTTATATATCAGCATATCAAGAAGATGAATTATTCCTTAATATCCATGAATGCTTTTTCACATTCCAGGGAGAAGTCACTTACTGTTTCAAACACTACTTTATTCACAATAACATATTCTAGCTACTTAAGCACTGATGAAAAATTTACAACCACCTGCTCCCAAGTGGCTGAGTAAACAGACTTGGAAGTTTGGTCCCAAAGGACTTAACACTTTGTGACAGACAAATGCAACACAGTGACAGAAATCCTCATGGGAGAATCTCAATATAAAACCACAATCAGCTATGACACAAACATGGTCGTTACTGTGCATAATATCCACACCTCAGTGTACATCAGGTACTATCAAAGTGTGATTTCTATAAAAAAAAATCTAGAAAAAATATCTCTTCACCAAATACTTCACACCAAATATGTCCAATTTATCCAGCTATCAAAGTAACAGAGAAATCCTCCACAGCTACACAGCTACTCTTGCCAACCAGTCACTCTCGGCTCACTACACTACTCAAAACTTCCATCGACAATAATAACAAATACTTCGTGTTGATTTTATTCACTCGTCACCACCACTTCAAACACTCCACTTTAAGGTCACATGTTTAGACGTCTTTGTGCCTTCAAGGGGTACGAAAGAGTATCCACGCGGAAGACTGATCTTGTGAAAAGCTAAATAGAACCCCGTGTAGTCAATGTCTCCGATACTATCAGAGAGGGAGCAGAGGGCAACTTAAATTAGAAGTAACACAAATAATGGGTTATGTGATCGTTGTATTGAGCTGACAAGTTTTTTGCAGTATCGCCACGCTAGAGTAACACTGTAGTGCGCGGCTTTAACGACATGACATGTTAAAGAATGGCAACTGAAATGATTTCAAAGATCCCTTTCATCGCCACGACGCCACATAATTTCAGGCAGATTGAAAGGCAAATCAGGGAAATTAGTGAATTCTGTTAATTGCACCAGTTTAACCCTCGAGTGGCTGTTTAAGTTTTTTCCCCACAGCTTGAAATCAGAAGTTAAAGGTTTTTTGTCACAACATAATTAATACAGAGAGTTAATGAGCACTCAACAAGATCTGACAAGGGCTGAGATCTTCATCTTGGAACTTGTGATACTTACTGCAGTAATAGAAATTATCACCTGTAATAATGTGACAAGTGGAAATGTTACTGAAAATAAGACATTTATTGCTGCATTATAAAACAAAGACACTTGGCAGAAGAAATATCTTCCTCTAACTGGAAGCTTTAGGCACAGTAACTGCAATCTTGACTGAAATCATTCAAAAGGTAACCTAGTTAATAAGCTATATTCATGCATTAATTGCCGTATTTCTTGCCTTAGTCATTAAATCTAATATAAACACTGGTAACTGATATGGTGACATTAACCCTTTCTATGTGCCTCGGACTTGAATTCACCAATGCGTTCTAAGATTTGAAACTCAAGAATAATCTCTGACCCTGTGGTTTGGCTCCCAGCTTCAACCATTCTGGTGAAAACTGATTGCCATTCTACAGTGTTAGAGGCTAACTTCTTGAGTTTCAAATCTATAAGAAGGAGTTCAATCTATAAGAAGGAGTTCGTGAATTCCAGGCCTAGAGTTGACATGTAAGCATGACTGTGCTCACAGTCAAAATACGTCCACAAAGGGTAGTGGTTCATTTTGAGTAACAAATACTTTACAGACACTGATAGAGGAACCCAAATACATTTGAATGATGTATACACATAGAAAAAACCTGCAAGAAAAACTTTGAATAGATAATAAACCAGTAAGATTAATTTAACTCTTTGTAAAAATACCTATAAATTAAATTTGACCAATTTAAGAATGGCATCCACATGTTAAAAAGAGAGGTACTCATGACAAATAAAGAGTACCTGTGTATTTTAAGTCAGTGATAGAGAATGAAATGAGTGTCTGATCTGGAT
>JAULCC010362659.1:0-11596 GCA_032358795.1 Nuttallia obscurata | reverse complement strand
AAATAATTGATTTATCATCATCATCATAAGAATACATTTACTGAACATATTTCTATGTAATATACTTTAGAATATAGCCATTGCATTAAATACCATTTGATACTCTGTAATCATGACTGTGATGTCTTGAAACTCCTCCATGACTAAAATACTTGGTATAAAGGGTCTGCATATTGTTTGTAACGTTAACATAGCTACATTTTTTCAAAGAATCGTTTGCTTTTACAAACTTTACATTGAATGAACATATATGTATACTCTTACAATAATATGCTATAATGCACCATCTTCAGATAGGACATATTATGTGAACACCCACGGCTTGCGGAGGCGGCGGGTGGCGGGTGGCAAAAGCTTTGCCACAAAGTCTTCTTGAAGAAAGAATCAATTAAATCTTGAAATACTTTACAATAATGCAACACATACTTGCTTTTTAAGTTGGCTAGACACATATTGTTGTTTTTATAGATAGTTAAACAATTTTGTGCATTAGTCAATTCCCATATTTGTTTAAATGTCTTTTATTTCAAGATGACCCCTTTTGGTTTTTATCTACAATTGCATTTACATTTATTAACTTCTATTTAGAAGCAATCCAATCAGAATGATTAAAATTAATTCCGTTCCATTACTTTTCATAGCAAAGGAGCTGATTTTAGTCAGATTTATCAAGAAAGGCATATGCAAGACACCAAGCAATTCAAGGATTTTTAATGTCGTGTATTGTATTGATGGCCAGTTTAACAAAACACGAATTAATTTCTTCTCAAACAGACCATAAGTGTATGTAAAGTACCGAGAAGACGAAATAGTGACGGATACTTGTATAACGTTGTTGCTTTTACGATATTGCAGAGGCCTTTTGAATATACACTCAAAACTAGTTTATGTTCAGTGATCTAAAGATTTTCATTGCTGCTGTTAAGGCTGTAAATTAGCAATAGAATTTCAAAGAAATTGCTACACTTTATTCCAACGAAGTATACTTTGGAATAGACTTTCCTTTGTTTCTTTAAAGTCTAATTTACTGACCTTTGATAATAAATGTGTAGATGATTGTTCTATCTGAACTCTAAACAATATTTGTTTTCACCGTCTTTGTTAAATAATTCGTTTGACGTTTATTTTTATTTGAGGTTATCTTCGTCCTCATTATTACATATCTTTCATACAGGTTTAAAAAATTGTCAATTTCCAGATTCTGATTACTGTCAGTTGTTGTAATAATCTATTGCTTGAAATAAACTGCTTTCTATCACTATCCCACTTGTCTTTTATGTTAAGCTGTTGCTTAGGCAAAGGACTCAAAGAAAATAGGATTCGAATTAAATAATTCTTTTTATAGTTTCCAAAGACTGCGTTATCTGAGATAACACCACTTTAGCTCGATTTATTTTTCAGTGATTTAGGGATTGGTGAAAGATGTAAAAACTATAAAGAAAAATCAACGTGTGACCTTTTAAGACAAAAGCAGGTACACACGAAGCTAACTGTTGCATACAGTTTATCGTCGGATTTCAGATAGATTTCTCAGTTTCATTTCATATTTGATATTCAGTGCATTATGCAAAAAGCTGTTTTCACATCATACGGCTTAATGCAGTGATATACAACGTTGTTACACTTAAACCTCACGATCTCGTACAATAAAGGTGCTATTTTTTTTCACTCAAAGTAGCCTTTATCTCGAAAACAATCGTTTCATTGTTTTTCTAGCAGGTTTATATGCATGTTAGCTATTCCTGAGTCTTGATTTCGAAACAATTTATCGGTATAAAGAAATTATTTTAAAATACAAATATTCATTTACATAAAATATGTAGTAATATTCTAATATCTCTTCATTTGATACATTTTAGATTCTGTTGGGTTTAACAGTACATTTTACTTACCCGATTAAGTGCAACAAATGTTTGATTCATGGTTTGGTATATATGTGTGTTATTGAAACTTTTTAACAGTTGTAGGAATATCTGAAGGAATATGGTACAATTGGGTTTGTAAAGAATTGCACTTCTTTCATATAAATCTAGTTGTGTGACTTTATTTATTCAAGGTATGTCTGCTAAAGGGATAAATGACTATGGCTGTTTGATATTAGAAATATTCTCACCCGTGACAAGCATCAATAACATCAAACTTTGTATCTGGGTTTGATACCAGGCTGTACGAAATTTTCCATTTCATGGGAGACGTTCTGCATATTAGGTCAACTTCCTCGACCCTTTTCTCGAAATATAAATATACATTATAAACGCACATATATCTTAAGAAAAAAAAATACAATAAAAAACCATGTAATGTTTATTATCAATAAAATGTAAGCTTAAGAAGAAAAAAGTCAGATTTCAGATTAAGTAATTATTAAACGCAAATCCTTTGCAATGCGGTTTCCTTTGATATATAATTACAGAGTTACAGACGCATATTCCTGTGGTTCCTGCCTTAGTGAATAATATTGATTATTCATATTCTGTGATATTTTGTATAATTATATTACCGATACTTGAAATGTTTTGAATTGATGCACCCTAGTCATATTTGCCTTAACCCTTAGCCTGCTTAAAAATTGTCGTCTGCCTATATTTTAAAATTCATCAAAATTTCATAATATTTGGAGAAACAATTGGCCGAGTATCAAACAGCTTGGATCCTGATTAGACGCTGACAAACTCTGGATCCAAGCTGTTTGCAAATTCTATCACGGTCGCTCGTAGAAAGCTAAAGGTTAAACATCTGTAAATGGCGAGTACGCATTGTTTTTATCGATATTGCCAATAGAATGCTTTTAATTTAATTAAAACCTGGGTCTACATGATGTATGACTAGAGCCATAACGCTCTATTAACCCTTAGCCTGTTGAAAAAATTCTCGTCTGCTTAAATTGTCGTCTGCCTGGATTTTAAAATGCATATGATTCGCCCAACATTTGGAGAAACAATTGGTCGAGTGTCAAACAACTTGAATCCGGATAAGATGCCGAGTTACTTGGTGTCTGATTTGAATCCAAACATTCTATCAAGGTTGTGCTTAGCAGGATAGACGGATGCTACTGTAGTATTTAGGTTTGTTCTTAATTTGATTTTAGCTTTAACTATCAAATCAAATTATTGTTTTTGAAATCGCGTGCGCGAAACATTTATTATAGAATTATTCTAAAATCCACCAATAAGACTCTTTGTTATGTAATATCAAATATGTAGAATCACTTTTAAAGTTTTATAAATCCTGAGACTTTCCTTAAATCAGTTTTAAAAAAAGGCCCATGAGGGTACGTGCTCTACTGGCTTTGCGTTTATAGTCACTTTCGGTCTTAAGTTGCAAAACATCAAGAAATGAATGAGATGTGGACTGTATATAATGTATTTGCATACGAAACCTAAACCACAATATCTAAGTTAAAAAATGTTATAATTAATATTATACGCAAAATAAAGACTTATTGATGTGATGGTAGGGAAGCCTTGTATAAAGTTTCAATGCAATACACTAAATAGATACTGGGATACTGTATTATATTTGTTCAAAAGGTCATTCGTTACACTTTTTCAACTTTAAAGGGAGGTTATCCAGTCAAGCATATGCACATCTGTCCTTTTTTGTAAGGCACCGAGTTCAGTTAATAATTGAAGATGCTATAATGTTCACAAGGTCAATTATAGCAACTTTTTTTAAATTAGAGGGAAGATAATCCAGTTAGGCAAGGATACACCTGGCTGGTTTTCAAAAAGAACTGAGTTTTAAGAATAACTTCTCCACTTATTGTATCAGTTTGGTAACATCGGTTTATTAATGAAGATGCTATCGTGTTCACACGCTCATATAACCTTTAGACCGTGATATATTTTGCAGTCAGCTTGGACCAAGATCAGGCGCCGAGTAACTCGGCGTCCAATCAGGATCTAAGCTGTTTGACACTCGGAGCTCATATGAATATTTCATTTCTTTCGAAGTTTGGTGAATATCGGATAAGAAATGTAGGCTCTTTTGTGTTCTCAAGCTTTATTATACTACTATTGACATTACCAAGGGCCATAATCCAGTCATATACAGTTCTTAACAAAGAGCAGGTTGGTATTGTTAAGTCTGGTAAATGTTCTCTTTCAACATTTAACTTTTATTGAAATACTTGTTGAGAAAATATTGCACGGGGAATATCATTCAATTAAGTCACGTGTAAGCAAATTGAATGTCACGCTATATCTATATATCAAGACAGGTTTCCGGTAAAGTTGTCTATGATTGGAGCAATACAAAAACCATCCTTATGTCTAAATACATAGAAATTTACACTACAAAGAAAGGGCACAAGATCACAAGATGCGTACATATTTATACAATCAGTTTTACATAAGTAAACGTTTGATATAATTACACCTATGATATTACCTTTATAAACTTTTCATGAAATGACGACAGTAGCTCTGCAAATATTTGAGAACTTCCTCGTGTTTTATGTAGGAAGGTAGATCAGTTGAGAAGGCATAATCGGGAAATTACTTCCTTTGGCAAATTTGTCCTAAACTAGGAGCTATGACTAACGCAAAATTTAAGTTAAAAAATAATTTTGAAAACAAAGTATCCAAAGTATTAAAAAGAAAAGGAAAGCAAAATGTACAATTGTCATATTGTTATAAGTTTGTCCTGCCATTGAGATGGGTACTCAAATGCCAGTATTAATAAGGTAAGGAGTGTCTTAATGGTATCTTTGCTTTTTGACTCTTAGCTAATGAATGTTGAAACAACTTCAACGTTCTTATAATAATTCAATGATATATGCTGATATCCAAATATGACATAAATCAGTATTATTTAACAGTTCACAAATTTAAGTTTCGTTTCTGTAGCTTCCCAAATATCATGTATTGTTCTGAAAAGGACATGTTCTAATGTCAAGCAACTAATATATGTACCATCCATTTGAATGTTTGAAATATATATACAAAACACCAAAGAAACAAAAAACAAAAACACAATAATCTGTTGATTTAAGCGCGCATAAGGTTTTAAAATGCAAAAATATCATAAAAGCCAAAAAGTCGAAAGCATTTTTTAAAGCAGTCCATCGGTAATATCCAATGATCACACATAGTTTAGGCCTTTTCACAACAATTGTCATCATCATCTAATCATTCTGCATGTTAAACCGAAAGTAGATTTGTATATCTTATTCTTTGTTTACTGTTTTGTATATACCTAGGGAGAGGGCCTAAGACAACGATGTTATATAACGTATAGCCCAATCCCCTTCATGTATATATAGATCAAGAGGATCTAACATGAGTGTTAGTTCAATATCATATTTATGAAACGAGTTGACTAAAACCCATATGGAACGAGCCTTGGCGAGTGTCATATGATTTTAGTCAACGAGTTTCATAAATATGATATTGAATTAACACATATGTAAGATTCTATTTATCACATAAAGGGCATACTAGACAAAACCTCTCCTGTATATGATTTTGCCGTTAAAAGCGGAATTGAGAACGCACCGTCATAACAACGTCCTGCCGAAAATGACGTCATATGCAACGTCAGCAGATTGTACCGTGTTATTCAATAAAGCGCGTTTATCAACCGGTTTGAAGTTATGTTTATGTAACTAATAAATATCGTGACGTCATATATATCACACTATTCACTAGTGAATATAAACTCATGAAAATCGCAAAATATGTAATGGCGTTATTTCACGCTGGCGCCGTAAGTAAAGTGATAATATATTATATGCAAGTAAATATGCTTAAATTGAGCAAACCATCTTAAAAAGAAAACATAGAACACTACATAACGAATAATAAACCATCAAAACTGTCATCATAATATCAACTGTAACTAAATCTAGGTTAACATTGTTTGGAATTATCTCATTTTGAATAATGCAAGTAAATGTCAGAGACAGTAGCAAACTTCCAATTACTTATCTGGTAATATTGCTTTTGAGGGAGCTATTTCATTTTTATAATACGCCATATAAACAACTATAAGAGCACGCATAAAAAAGCATAGCTCTGAATAATTAGATTTCAACTGTTCGAAAATATATGTGGAAGATTGTTTTAAAGATAAATTTAATGATTTGACAGCACTGCTTTCCTTGTAGGACTCGAGCCGTTTTAAATCATAGAAGGTAAGAAATTGAAAGTAAAACAAACCGATAACATTTACCGATCCCAACCAAAAACGTTTGAACTATCCTGCTGCTTAATTTGGTGAAATTCTGTTTAATTATCAATCTATTTGTCAAAGTTGAATTCCTCCTATTTTAATACACTAAGTTAAAAGTGAAATATATGTCAACCTTGACATATATGCGCCAATTAAAACCTTATGTACGAGAAAGGAGATGTCTCGAAGACGAATGAAGCTGTCTCTTTTATGTAATTACGGGCTTTAGAGCGAGATAAGGAAAATGTTTCCGGTAAAATCTCTGATCACTTAGATCTTTTGTGCGCACTTATGCAATCTGTCACTTTTCTTTTCGTTTTATAATACATTCTCTACGTACTTATGAGCGATCACTAACAACTGATAGATCAATTAAAGTCAAACAGAGTGTTTTACTTTCGAATAAGTCTACATTTTCGAGAAGGCACTGGATCTTTTTGTTACTGTAAAACCCACTGCAACCCCATATTAGCACGAAATAAAAAAATAAATGCGAGTTCATATTTTAAATAAAAATAAATAATCCCACTTGCAAACGTTGAACGAAACCTGGGACGGTGGTCTAGTTGTAAGACACAGGCCTCAGAATCGAAGGTCAAGGGTTCAAATCCCGCCCGGGCCATCGGATTTGTCTTGGCAGAAAATTAACCCCACATGTGCCTCACTCAAACCAGATGTATGATTTGGTATATGTGAAGGTGTAAGCCAATGTGCCGTGGCTGCAATATGCGCCATCTTTAAACGGATGACATACAACCTAATGATCGGGGCAAAATATGTAAAACACTTTTGAGCGTATTTCCAGTATGAAACAGAGCTATATAAATGTGGTAAAAAATCCAAAAACAAACAAACATATTAAAACCACACAAAAAATCACCAAACGAACTATTTCAACAAGAATACTCGTAAAGCTGCTGCTAATTATCAGCAAAAGTGCTTAACTTTTGCGAAATAATGTTCTTCAGAAATAGTTATACAGCAAAGTTCTAATAATTGGCGAATGATATAGCCACTCTCTCAAACCAAACACTATCTTGCGGTTACATATATCTTTAATTTCACAGAGCTGCAATATTCTAATATCGACTGATTTAACGCAATGTATGGTTTATTCTATATTCATGATTTTCTTCGTTATCACCGAATGATGTGGTTGCGACGTTATGCTTTAGAGCGATTACGATTTCTATCAAAAAATGATTCATACTTTAACCGTACACATGTTTAGAAAATATATTGCAAAATGTAAATGCTAATGCTATCAGAATATTGTGAACAACAAGACATTAAATTTAGGTAAAATGACCATTCAGATGACATGGGTATTACCGTCTTAGTATTCGTTGAAACCATACAGTCGTGTTTAACACATATCTACGTATCTGAGAAATATTTTGTCTAGTTTCAAGTCACATTTATACAGGCGTGTAAAGTCTGGCGGTTTCTATTAGGAAACAGGAAAATAATACACACAAAGCTTTCATTGAATTCCATTAGCTTTTAGTATCAAAATGGAGAAAAAACACCATTTATAGGATAGTTCAAAGAGTTAGTTCATTGTAGTATAGAACTTGAGCTTTTCTCCAATACAGAAGAAAAATATAATGGTCATCGTTTTTGTTGTTCGCCGGTTTTCAGACATCACGTTTCCTTATTGACGTTCCAAGAACTCCTTCCCAAGTATACCTTCTCCACGAAAAGTAGGCCTTATCTATCAATGGCGTAAGGATACAAATGTACTTATTGACGTTCCAAAGTACTCACTCCGAAGTACACCTCATACACGAAATGTAGGCCATATTTATTAATGACATAAGAATGCAAATATACTATCAAAAGTGCCAATGCGTAATATACTACTTTGGGTAATATTTATATTTATAATGATTTGCATAACAGCACACTTTTCTTTGTTGTTTACTTCAAGGATACAAATGTACTTATTGACGTTCCATAGTACTCCCCCCGAAGTATACCTCTTTCACGAAAGGTAGGCCATATTTATTCATGGCGTAAGAATACAAATGTACTATCAAAACTGCCACTTATATTATTCATGTGTGGCAAGTATATAGTCGCTAAAAATTCGCCTCATGACTAATGTAAATGACTTTATTCACCTGCTACGCTGTATCAGGCTACATTGATTTAGAAAATAAGCAACGTCCATCGTTTGAGCATTCTGGAAGGGTGTCCAAACGGTTCTGGAAGGAAAGATATTTCATTTGTTTTAAAAAATGTTGTTTTTCTTATCTCTGCATTTTTTTATATTTTCTTTTTTGTTTCCTTTCCATATTTATAAAAATACACTATCTGTATTCCTTATTTCGTTTTTTGGGATTTATTTTATTTCAGTGTTTCATAGTATATTATGTGTCATCATCAACTCGTTTACTTCTATGGCAAAGTTTAACCAGACTTTACATATGTTCTTTTCATTTCTCTTAACACCAAATGTTTTGCTTTTGATGTTTTTTTCCTACCTAAGCTGACTTCAGAAGAGGCCTCCGTGGCCGAGTGGTTATAGTCATTGACTTGCAATCTGTCAGCCCCTCACCGCTGTGGGTTCGAATCCCGGTCTGGTGAGGAAGCCTTTCAGCTGGCTTGCAGTAGGTCGGTGGTTCTACCCGGATACACTCTGTGCCTGAAATAGTGAACTTTGTAATATATCAAAACAGATTTTGGCGCATTTCCTACTCATGTCTGGCTTAGTAAAAAGGAATAAAGCTAGAAAAGTTTCTATTAATATCAGTGTTCGTCGTAAATCAGTTTACACATGGCAGCTCAGTAAAACATGACCTTCGCCTTCAAATTCACCGCAAAATGGACACTTTCTATAAACAACATCTAAGCCTTCATACATCCCTGTTTCAATGCATATTGTGTACATCTGTGATTATTTACATTACGGGGGAAAAAGAGACAACGACTTTTCAAATTAACCTCTTTTATTACTTACTTGAGACTTATATCACCACGTCTTATTTGATCACCAAGGCAATTTGATGTTTTATTCAGCTCTGAAAAGATTAATAATTTTTATATGTGTTAATGTCTCTGTGAGACCATCCTCAGTCAGAAACAAGTAATGGAACATGAGAATGTAAATTAATATTGAGATTGGGCGTGTATATTTGTCTTCTCAAACATTAGATGGAATCAAGGATTGTATACAGGAATGTTTCATATCTAAACACGCAATATAACCATTAGATTGCTATACGAAGAAGACATAATATATATACTCAAACAAAAAGTTGTTAAGTCACATTATTATAATGGAATTTCCTATAGGCGACCTTTTAACAGCTACAGCTATGTTGTTGGCAAATACCAAACATTTTTTTGATGGAAATCATCTGTTAGCTATGGAATTCTATAGGAGTCATCGCCCTGGGCGTTAGCGCTTCGTTCAACGGTCAAATAAAATGTTGCACAAGTTTAAACTACAAACTGGTGCAACATTTTTTACCAAAGTTGCCTATGTATCGTATAAGAGGAATATCAAAAAAGATATGCGATGTTCAAAAGTCAAAACACTTCAACAAGGCCATATATGTGATGGCCCTAACAGGATTCCGCAGATACAATAAGCGCAACATTTTTCACGTTGGCGCCACTTCTTCCTTGAAAATTGTGTAACATTGTTGTAAATGGACGATATATATGCAACTTGGGTAAAATTTTTGCACCAGTTTGAAGTTAAACTTGCGCAATATTTTTTTGGCCGTTGAACGGGGCGATGGTGGCGCGATGGCGCTTATAGAATTATGTAGTTAGCTACCATCTTATTCTTTATATCTAAACAGTAAAATACATATTGCTGTTTATTTTTAGAATTGCAGTAGGTTTCAAATTTGTTTAATCTTATTTAATTCAAAGGGAGGTAATTCTAAAATTTGTGGTTTTCAATTTAAAACTGCTACAACAACATACGTCGATTCTTTATTTTTAAACAACTTTTCATTTTTGTGTTCTTATTGCAGATGTTAAAAGAAAAATAAAGATACTCCGCTGCCAATTTTTTATGTTATTGCCAAATAAGATTTTACTGAAAGGGGCGTTAACTCTAGATGTGTGCTTACTAAAATGGTACGCTGTTTTGAAACAGTTTTGATTGTCTAAAGATAATCGGCGTTGGTATCAGGAAGTGAAGAAGAGAAATAAGATGTACTGTGACTTCGCTAAATATTTCTTGCATGTTTTTTGCTTCGACTATCGCAAAATCTGTGATATAAACATGTGCTGAGTAATGTGAAATTAACGTATTAAGACATTTCTACCTTCGTTTTTTTGCGATATTTTCAGATGCAAACATTCTACAAATGAGACATAATAATCAAAGGAAGGTCATAAAAGTTTGATTAAAAGCAGTCAAGTTGAAGATGAATTATGCGTTTGTTGTTAGGCCTTAGCCTGCTGAAAAAATGTCGTCTGCTTAAAATATCGTCTGCCTGGATTTAAAAACTCATCGGATTCGCCAAATATTTGGTGAAACAATTAGCCCAGTGTCAAACAGCGTGGACACGGATAAGACGCCGATATACTCTGCGTCTAACCTGAATTTAAGCTGTTTTGCATATTCTATCACGGTAGGACTTAGCAGACAAAGACTATGTATTTCAGTGGGTAATGCCATTTTATTTCTAAGGTCGTTTGCTTTGGCTCCGACAGATGATGTCATGGTGGTATCACTTATATAACGTTAGGTACGAAGAATAACTACTATTTAAGTAAATTGACTTAATCCAGTTTCAGTCAGGTACGTTAAACATAACTGAACAAAATATCGCTTTATTATAAACGGTTTCAAATCATCCCTCTTGAAGTTAATTTTTCTTTAAATTATGAGTAAATATTTTCTATGACGTTTACAAATGGATATTGTCCGACGCTAATTTAATGATACCGACGAAAAGCTTTATCATGTTCGACAAGCATACACATGAAAAAAAAACACATGATGGAAACACATCGAATTTGACATGAAATACCAGCTATACTCATACAATGGAACAAGGTTGATAAAAATATCAGGATTATCACAACCATGACTGATTAGAAGGTGGGGATGGTGGTCTAGTGGTAAGACGCAGGCCTAAGGATCGAAAGGTCCTGGGTTCAAATACAGCCCTTGGCGTCGTATTTTTTCTATGCCTCACTCCACCTAGGTTTATAAATGGGTACATGTAAAGGTGTTGGCCAAGTTTTCGTGGCTTTAATATGCACCATATGTAAATGTATGATGATCGGGACAAAATATGTAAAGCACCTTTGAGCGTGTGTCCAATATGAAAAAGAGTGCTGAATTAATGTAGCAAAAAATCTAAAATCAAATTAGTAGAAATTCAAATAGGAAGAATTGGAGGGGTGTACGAGAACAATCTATAAATGACGCATAATATGATCTCGTTTTTTAAGT
>JAULCC010362548.1:0-11597 GCA_032358795.1 Nuttallia obscurata | reverse complement strand
GTAATGAGCTGGACGTCGCGATATGACTGAAATACTGTTAAAGCGACGTTAAATTCCAAAAAACAAACAAACAAACAAACAAACACATTATAGCTCACCATGAGCCTATGGCTCAGGTGAGCTATAAATTAATCTATGTGGGTGTATTTCATTCTTTTTACCATATATTTCACTCCGGTTTACATATTAATATTAGCATTATGTCTTGAAAAAAAGTAGGCCAATATTAATACACCAAGATCAGAGACACACATCTTTACATAGCAATCTGAGGGCAGGTAATCTGTGAGTGAAGTATACATTTAGGAGCATATTAAAAATTACACGATTCTTTGGTGTAAGGAAAGACAACTCTACATAGGATTTCAACTAAGAGCAGTATAGAACAATAACCAAAGATGTACTGTAAGTGTCATTTTCAAAACTTGGCAATTTATCAAAATAGCAATATGAAAAGTTAATTAAATTTTACCTAATGTTTAATGTTCAGATTACTGATAATTAAGATTATTAAGATGACCTTTAAATAAATGAGCCCAAAATTTCCTTTATCGAGTCATAGACATAAGAATTACTTACTTCTAATAACACTTTTGAACAAATGTTTAAGTATGCTGAACATAATCACTATCAAAGAAACTCTTACAGATTTCACATATAACATATCTTACACTTAATCTGACTTTTCATCAACATATTTAATGCAACATGTTCGAAACAAAATTCGAGCAATTATAATGCATTGCATTCAGTAAACTTATTAACCTACGTCGGCCCCATTATCACCTGAGATTACTCACTATTTAATTGCAACGTCTATACAGAACAAAAATTCTGATGTTCCATCCTTTAAATTCCAATACACTTCTGTTTTGGAACAACTATCTTACTTTTGAAGACAATGTCATTATTTTTCAGGCAGTACAAAAATTCATAACAAGCACCAAGAGATTTAGTAGCTGAGCTTATTTTCTCATTCCCACCTATTTTGAGAAAAAAAAATGGGGATATTCAAGTCGACTCCGTCTGTCCATCCGTCCGTCAGTCTGTCCTTATTTATTGGCTCAATATGCTATCTCCTTCTAAACCCCTTGACCAATTTCATTCATATTTGGTTTATGAACTCCTCACATGATGGAAGTGTGCAAGAGTAACATTTTCTTTGGATCCAACCCCAGGGGCACAGTCAAATGGTCAAACATTGCCGTTAGTTTATCTCCTCTTAAACTACTTTACCTATTTCCTTTATATTTCGTATATAAACTCCTCAGACAATAACAGTGTGCAAAAGCAACATTTTTTTTGGATCCAACCCAAGGGGGCCTGGCACGGCAGGGTCAAAAGGTCAAATATTGCCTGTTATTGTGTCTCCTCCTAAACCGCTTGACCAGTTTATTCATATTTGGTATATGAACTCCTCACACAATAATGGCGTGCAAGAGCAACATTTTCTTTGGATTCAACAGCATAAGGGCAGGGCAGGGTCAAGAGGTCATTTATTTGTCAGTTATTGTATCTCTTCCTTAATAGTTTGACTGAATTCTTCCATATTGGGTTTATGAACTCCACACACAATAACGGCAAGCAAGAGCAACATTTCCCTTGTATCTGACCCCATGGGGGCAGGGCAGGGTGGGATCAAGAGGTTAAACATTGCCCGTTTTTGTATCTACTCCTAAACATTTTGACTGATTTCTTCCATATTTGGTATTATATGACCTCCTTAAACAATGATGGCATGCAAAAGCATGGTAAAAGTGAAAAATAGGATCCTGGTTACACATGTTACGTTGTAGATATCAATTTATGGCATTCTGTTGCATATCCTCACCTCACAATGTTGCTCTAGCACATTGCCCTCGTGTGAGGAGGTCTTATAGCTAATATGGAAAAATATGTCTTTACCCAGGCTGCAGGGCAGGCTGGATTGAGAGGTGGGGATTTACGATTGTATGCCATCCATTTCAGTTCTAGTTTGTTTTGTTTTTAGATCTACTGGCCAAAGGCCAGATGAGCTTACGTCGTGGCGTGTTGTGTGTGCATGTGTCCTTAAGCAATTGTTTGTTTGCACGATGAAGTCTTTAGTTTTGATTTATTTAACCTTTATTTATTTTACAACGATTGCATAACAAATTCTTAAAACTTATATTAATCATTCTCCTTGGAGGAGGAGTACCCAGGGAAACCTACGCGTCCGGACGGGAGACCAAAACAGAACCCGCTCACATACTAGCCCAGACGGGAATCGAAACCGGGTTGCATTGGTGAGAGGCGAGCATGTAACCACTGCATTATCCAGACACCCAAGTTTAAATTATATTTTATTTTAACTTATGCATAGTTAGATATCGGTGAGAGCTGGATTCCTTTCGAAAACCAGCTAGATCCATGACTGGATTATATGGCACTTGAAATTGTCAAAATTGCTATCATACAGCTTTTCTCTGCAAAAGAGTCTCCATTTCTTTTCTGATCTTCACAAAACGTATGAAGTAGGAAGATATCAATTAGAGCATGGTTCCCTTTGAAAAATAGCCTGATCCACCAATGCGCAACTGAATTATGGCCATTGAAACTGTCAAAATTGCTTGTCAAATTTGATATTTAAGCCAGCTTTCTGAAAGAAATGGGGGTATATTGCTTTGCACATGTCAGTCGGTCTGTAGGTTGGTTGGTTAAAAACAGCTCATCCATCTTTTAACCTACAGTCCCCATATTGGGTATGGAGGTTCATGATGATGAGAAGATGACACTTTTATATTTTGAGGTCAGTAGGTCAAAGGTCTAGGTCATTTAGTACTGTAATTTTCCAAATGGTTTCCCATCAACAATTCATCCATCTTTTAATCTACAGTCCCCATATTTGGTAGGGAGATAATCATGATGATGAGTAGATGACCCCTATTTCATTTGATCATCCATCGGTAAACCTACAGTCCTCATATTTGGTAAAACTATAGTCCTTTATTTTGGATGTTCATGATGATGAGTAGATAAGCCCTGTTTCCTTTTAGGTCAGTAAGTCAAAGGTCAAGGTCATTCAGGCTGACTGATGACTACTATACAGAGTAGTTAGATATTTATAAGAGTGCAGAAATTGCTATTTTTTTGCCGTGATGGCTGACAAAGCTACTGACTGTTCAACAAAGGAACAGTTACTGATATGCGTTCGTTTTGTTGGTCATAATGGTGAGCAGTATCAACTCTTTTAAAAGTTTATCGGTTTTGTCACCTGCAGTTCTATTAAAGGTATTCACCTGGCCAATGAAATCTTAGACCACTTGCAAAGCTTTGGACTTGACATTTTAAAGTTACGTGGTCAATAATATGACGGGGCAAGAAATATGGCCGGAAAGTATAATGGCGTTCAAGCGTTCTTGCGCGAGTGTGTACCCCTTGCTAGTTACATGTGCTGTAAATTACACTGAACTTGTCAGTAGTACACATATGCAAGCTGCAATGTGTTAGAACAATGATGAAAACAGTGCAAGACATCGAGTTTGCATTTTCTTATTTGGGACAGTGTTTGGATGTGTTTGTCACAGAGTTGTCCGAAGACCCGTCACAGGTGCTCAATTAGAAGGTCGACAGAAGCTTTTAAACCCTCGGTGAAATGAGATGGATGAGCCTTGCAGATGCATTTACTACTTTCAAACAAACATTTCCAGCTGTCATTCATGCCCTGGAAACTCTAGAGGCTGACAATGACGATAAGGCTTGGGAGCATGTTAGTGCTATACTGCGATTTGATTTCATCATTACTCTTGCTACCTGCAAACACGTCCTCAATATTCTTGTTAGACTGACTGGAATACTTCAAGAGGTATATTATATGTTCGTTATATTTTTTTTACTTACTTAAATAATTTACATGTAGATAAATAAAAACTTCTACATTGATTGTACGGTATTGAAAACCATTTGTCATCTCTGTCTTTGCCTTCTTTGGAGCATTAAAATCAGTCATTTACTATCATTTATAATATTTTAATTACATATTGCTAGTAAACATAATTATAATTGGTATGGCAACTTTAAAAAACGCTTCTAAAGATAGGGTCTTTAACACTTGCATTGTTTGCAATATTCAGAAGACAGCTTTTGTAGCTTCTTGCTTTGCTTGAATGCATTATCTGACTGATTAGATCCCATACATTTGCGAACTCATGCCAGTGAATATTACGAATGTCATGCGTAGGTTTATCCATTTTTTCCCATACAGTTGAGCATGGATTTGTTAGAGGCTGTACGTGAACCCGGCATTGTGGTAGGCATTCTACGCGCAGAACAACAGGATTATGAGCTGTGTTTGATGCAATTTACCAGACAGTCATGAACATAGCTGCTGAATTTCAGGTTAACAAATATTGGTGAAGATGCTATTTTATGGTTAAATGGTTATAGAAAGGGTAAAAAGATTTAAACATTAATTTAATATATGCCTATAAAAACCAGGTCTACCCATTTTATGCCTGAATCACTCCATACCAGTGCATTTGTTTTACGACCAATTAACTAATAAACATAGCGATTACTAAGCCTTAAAACCTTATAAAAGTATTAGTTAACTAGTTAACCTTTGTTGGACAGGAGGAGCAAAGGTATTACATATATCATTATGATAAAAAAAAACATATTTAACTTCATATTAAGTGATATTTTACATGGTATACATATGGACACACTGTTGCCACATACGTCGATAATTGTACAATCAAGTTTTTTTTCACAGTAAGTGTTTTGTTCGTACAGATTGATGCAAGTGAACTGTGTCAAGCCGCCCGACAGCGCAATAGAGCCAATTATCAGATTGGGGATCCAAAAGAATACTGGTGTGTATCTTTGTTCAACATTTTCGTTGACCATCTTGCCGAGGAAATTAGTAGCCGGGTGATGAACAACCATGATTGTTTTTGTGCACAGATGCTCAAGCCCTTAAAGATCAGGAACCTGAATGATGGACACGTTGATTCAATATTCACAAGCTACAGTAAGGATATGAATATACCAAAAGAAGCATTTCAGGGTGAAATTCAACGCTGGAGGGTGCATTGAAGTCAAGATGACGGCAGACCAAGGCCATCAACTCTTCTGTGTCTACTTGACAGCACACCTGAGGCCGCATATCCTGGAATTCACAAGGCGTTGTCTGTATTGCTTCTGTGAACACTCGTTCAGTTCTATGCGCCATATTAAATCGTACATGAAAAGTACGGTGACGGGCTGTCCGATATCGGCATTCTTCACATCCACCGAGAAATTGATGTTGACGTTGATGTTGTCTTCAACAAATTTGCTTCTGTTAAATACAGAAAAACGGACTTTATCTAAGATTCACCCATGGCTTATATATGATTTACCATGCTCAGTAAAGTTTGCATCGAGTCATATTCATTGTTTATAATTATTGTTTTGAGGATTTTCCTTGAAAATACTTTGGAACGCGTATTTTGCTCTTTTTAATCTCCACTTGTTTCCGGCCCAGCCCCTTGAAACCCCTTTTATGTGTCATCAAAGTACTGATTATCAATCAAGTTTGTTTAAATGGTTAGACCTTAGGGTTACATGAATTACATGAAGTAATTTTGTAAAGAGAAATATTCAGGTGAGTGAATACAGGACCATCATGGTCCTCATGTAATTATTATCCCTATCCATGGTACATATGTCATATAAGGTGGATGACTCATTGGAAAGTTTATTCCTGTTTGTTCAAAATTTAAAATTTAATGGTTTTGTTTATATGCTTCCTGAGTGTTTTATGTCCTTCAGCATTTGCTTCAAATGACATCTACTCCTGAATGGCTTTGCCAATTTTAATAAAACTTGACATGACTGTTCCTTAGATGATGTTTCAAAGTTGTTCAAAGAATTTGATTCCATGCAAAACTCTGGTTGCCAAGGAAAAACTTTAAAGCTCTTCTTTATAATCCATTCCAAAACTAGTGGCCAGATTTGAAAACAGTTTGGTATAAATATTCCTTGGGCAACCTTCCACAAAGATTGTTCAAATTATTTTGATCAGTAAAAAAACATGGCCGCCAGAGGTGCAGTCTGTTTTCCTTGTATGTATATAGTTAAAACTTAGATAATCTTCTTCTTCAAAACTAATGGCCAGATTTGAAAACAATTTGGTATAAATGTTCCTTTGGCGACCATCTTCAAAGATTGTATAAATTATTTTGATCAGTTAAAAAAAATATGGCCACCAGAGGTGATGTCTATTTTCCTTACATACTGATAGAAAAAAGTTTAGCAATATCAGAGAGGATGACTCTCTGATATTGCTAAACATTTTCAGATATTTGATTCTTAGCACAAATGACTCGCATCAATGTTATTCCATAATTTTGTCGCATTTAGTCTTCAGCATACTTGAAATGAAGCTGGGGGTCAGGTGTAAAAATTTTGACAAGGCTCAATACCTAGTGTGCCCACCATTCGCAACCAGACAACAATGTCTCATGCTTCAAATCAGTTTTCAAATGACCTGCAATAGGATCCTGACCCATTCAGCTTACAGGGCAAGTTGACGTCATGGCACTCTCTCACCTGACGACCTAAGTGGTCAAATAAGTGCTCAATTGGAGAGAGATCCAGTAATCTTACAGGCCACTGCAACACATTGACGTTATGGATGCATAAAATGTACTGGGTATACCTCGCAATGTGTGGACGGGCATTATCGCGTTGGAAAATTCCAAAGTTAGGGTGTTGCAAATATGGTACAACAACAGGCGTGATGATTTCGTCACAGTACCTTTGAGCAGTGAGATTACCAGGCACTATGACGTGATCTGTCTTCCCATCATGATGTATGCCCGCCTAAACCATCACGCTACTAGCCCCATAATGGTCACGTTCAACGACAATATCTTGGACCAGCTTTTCCCCTAAGTCTCCTCCAAGTTCAAACCCTGCCATCAACAAATGACATGTTAAACCTCATTTTGTCTGAAAACAGAATGTGCGCCATTGCTTGCGAGTCCAGTTCTGATGTACCCTGGCCCATTGGCGTCTTATTTCATGTGTCGCAACAACAGCGGGAGGGATGGCACGCTTTCAATCAAGTGGAGCGTAGCCTATTTCTTACCGTTCTGTCGCAAATCTTGTGCTAGTAGCATTCCTCAGCAAACAACCTAACCTTCGACTAGAAAATAATCTATTGCGTCGAGATGATGTTGTGAGGAAATGGTTTTCCCATGGCATGGTTTTACGAGGTCTGCCTGATCAGGGTCTGTCCGTGAAGTTCCCAGTTTGCTGAAATCTGTTCCTCAGTCGACAGATTGTAGATTCATGGCAATGGAAATGCCGAGCAATGTCGCTTGCTGACATGCCAGCGGTAAGCATACAGTTGGCTCTCTGACGTTGCTCTATTGTCATATCAGGCCGAGGTCCCATCATTGATTTTCAAAGATTTTTTTTTAAATTTTTGTGCTTACAATAAGAAAGCTATCGAATTGTGTACTTTGTGACCTGCGGAGGATCGTCTGTCTTGCTGTGCACATACTGCACATGATTTTCCTGGAAGTTACGATTCTGACCCTTACATAATGGTGCAGTTTAAAAAAAAAAGTGAAATCATGCTGTCAATGGATGGGCACAATTAATTGGTCAATACAGAAACGCTTTAGTCACATTGATTTATAGACAAAAACCAAAGCTGTTACAAAACTTGCTAAACTTTTTTCTATCAGTATATGTAAAAATAAAAGTATAGTGAAAACTTAGATAATCTTCTTCTTCAAAACTAGTGGCCAGTTCTGAAACTAATTTGCATTAATGTGCATAATTGTTCCATTGTTAACCTTGTACAAAGATTGTTCAAATTATTTTTGATCAGTAAAAATACATGGCTGCCAGGGGACATGAAAACTTAAATATATATCATCTTCTTCTCCAAAACTAGTACAGATTTGAAAATAATTTAAAATGAATGTTGCTGAGATGAAATCATTTATCTTCTCCTCTGAAACAATAAATGCTTGAGCTAACATATGAGCACTTATATATATCTAAAAGGGGAAACTTTTCCCTGTGTATATAAAAAATGGCTGCCATCTTCAGGTGAGCACTTCAAGGGCTATCATGGCCCTCTTGTTGATTAAGAACCTTGACCTGTGACCCTGACCTGTGGTGGACTTTGCATGTTTATAGCAAACAGCCACAATTCAACATGACAGTTTTCACACATATTAATGTAAGCTTTACAAGCTGAAACTTGTTGAAGATCTGGATAGGAAATACAAAACTGGAATCCCATTTTATCAAATTTCTTGTTGTTTATAATGAAGGTTTCAGAACTACACAGCTCAGACCATATTCTGAAAATATTAAACTATAACCAGTACAGTAATTATACATTACCTTTGATTCACATAGGAAAATGATCCTCTGAGTATTACAGAAGGAAACTTTCCACATGTTTTCAGTGACAACTATTCTCTAAAAAAAAAAGTACAAACAGATTTTTGTTTCTTTTTTCTGTCTATTTTATATGTTGAATTAAATTTGAACTGAAGCTCAATTAAATTACTTAGGTTAATGAAAGCTCAGTATTTAACCACTTTGACATACATCTGCATTTAACAAAGACATAAAAAACAATTGGTATCTCTGTCGGGTTCAATAACCAGCCAAATTGCTTAAGCCTTCCAGAGTTATCGCCCTTGAATTTGAAAAAAATTGGAATGGTCATTGATTTCAGAGAGATCAACAAGGCCAAATTAGGTTTGTCCGCTGTCTAACTTAACATTTCTCATCCATTTTCCACCTAACTATCTGAAAATGTTTGTTTGTATAATATCTCAATCAAGATTGATAACAAACCAAATTGCTGCAAGCACTCCAGAGTTATGGCCCTGGAATTAGTAAAAATTGGAATGATCGTTGATATCTGAGAGATCAAGAAGGCCAATTTAGCTATGTCCACCCGCTAACTTGAAAATTTCTCATCCAATTTCCACCAGTCTCACTTTCTGAAAAAGTTTATTGCTATAATATCTCAGTTAAGTTCAATAACCAGCCTAATCACATTAAACACTTCAGAAATTGGCCTCTAAATTAATAAAAATTGACAATTTTAGGATTAGGCATTGACTTCAAAGGACTCGACAAGCAACAACTTTGTCTGATCTCTAACTTGAACATTTCTCAATTTTCACAGAATATCTGAAAATGTTTGTTATTTTATCTTGGTCAAGTTTGATAACCAGATGAATCGTTCCAAGCACTTTAGTCATATGGCCCTTGAATTAGTAAAAATTTACAATTTTAGGATTAGGCATAGACTACGAAAAACTAAAAAGCAAAAGCTTCAAGCACTCCAGGGTTATAGCCCTTGAATTAGTAATAATTGGAATGATCATTTATTTCAGAGAGATCAACAAGGCCAATTTAGCTTTGTCCGCTCTCTAGCTTGAACATTTTTTATCCATTGTCCACCAAAGTTAAAAAAAAACAAGGAATTATGGCCCTTGTATTAGTAAAAATTGGTATGGTCATTGATTTCAGAGAGATTAATAAGGCCAATTAAGCTTTGTCTGCTCTCTAACTTGAACATCCAATTTCAACCAAACTTTCTGAAACTGTTGGTATTATATCTTGGTCAGCTTAAATAAAAAGCTAAATCACTTCGAAGAATTCAAGAATAATGGCCCTTGATTTAGTAAACATTGACATTGTCACTGATTCAGAAAGCTTAATAATAATTATGCATTCTTACCAACTAGATGGAATTTCCTTAAATTTCATACAATGTAAAAGCTGAATGAGAGGAACTGAAGTGGAAAGAGACCATTACTCTAATAAGTATAATTACAGAGTTATTGCCCTTTCTGACTTTTTGAGGAGCATAACTTCTTTAGCTTTGTCCACTCTCTAACTTGAACAGTTTTTATAATTTCAGCAAACTATCTGAAAATGTTAGTTGGTATGAAATAAATTTTTAGCCATTTAGCACCCTTTGCCTCTTAACCCTTGATAAATGTTTTCTACTGTTAAGGCTATAATGTGCCAAGTCTTCCTCCACCTACAATGATCTGGATGTCACAATATGACTGAAATACTGTTGAAGCGAGGCTTAATTTCAAATAAACCAACTAACAAAACTTTTTGAAAGGCTTGCTTTTCATATGGTCATAGTGTGACAGAAAATTGTCCTTAGAATCCAAGAAATCGACAGGTGTATTTTGTGAGTGTCGCTCTCTTGTTTGGAATGCAATGATCCTTGTTTATCATTAACTTGAATAGAAGATGTGCAAAACATACATTTTCTGCATATACCTGAAGACATTGCAGAGTTATGTCCCCTTAAACTTGGACATAATTAGTATACAGAGTAAAGACTTTTATTCACTATCACAGCAATGTAACACGGATATTTGTCATATTTAGTGACTGGTCTATAGTCATGCATGTACCTTAAGGCAATTTCCATATATTTTCAGATGATACGATTAAGAAGAATGAGTGAACTGTAAGTATTCATTTCACCAACATTGCCATACTTCTAAAAAACAAGTGTACACTTAAGTAAATTGCATGATTAAAAAGAAGAAGCAAGAATTTTTTTTATTTGGATATTGAATGTCTCAAATGCCTGTCTAAAACGAGGATTGCCATGTGTTCAGTCACTGTCAATGGCTTTCACAAGTGATAACTTCTAAGCACAAAGTGCTCAAGGGTGAGCTATTATGATGGGGAACTATCTTCATCATTTTCTGTCACTCTTCAATATTTTTCTTCAAACAACTCCTAAAATGCTAGGTAGATTTAAACCAGACTTCCCAGAAATATTCCTTGTTTGGGCCTCTTTCAGATTCCTAAAAAAATATAGTTCAATGTAGAACCTATATATACTGTCAATCAATGAAAACCCACCAGTCGCAAATTAGTTAAAATATATTTATCTTTCTTAACCACTGTTCACAAATAATGGGCTTTACTAGGAAGAAAATAGGACAACTGCCTTATCTATCGCTTAAATAAATCGCTTAAGCATATCGGCTTCTGGAAACGTTCAGGGTGAAAATGAAAAGTCGCAGACCTCAATATTACGTATATGTCCTCCTCTTGCATTCAGTACGGCTTGACAGCTTCTACACGTACTACAAATCAGGCGTTGTATCCGGTATTGAGGTATTGCGTCCCACTCTTCCCGTAAAACTTCGAGTACCTCCTGACGTGATGGCGACCGCTGTAAATCGACGTTCGGCTGGTCCCATAGGTGCTTTATTGGATTCAAATCGGAAAAAATGCAGGCCATCTGAGGGTTTTACGACATTTTGCTGCAGAAACTGGGGGGATGACACGAGCTGAATGCAATCGCGCGTTGTCTTTCATTGACATTGACGGCTTCTTGGCGCTGAGCGTTAGTCAAAAGTTCCATAGCTTTGCCTTGTATGCAGATAATGTCATTTTTCTATTGCCTTTTGTATAGGCTTTCTTTTAACAAAAAAAAGATTAACAGTGAGCATACATGTATTGGCGATAGGCAGTTTAAAGGACATTTGCACGTGTAGCTTGTCATTAGTACACTGTCCTGAAAAAAATTATCGAAAACCTTACCTGTGTGTATTTACCTTAGTCAGGAACTT
>JAULCC010362326.1:0-11599 GCA_032358795.1 Nuttallia obscurata | reverse complement strand
CCACCAGGGATGAAACCAGTTTCCTTATATGGAGATACTCAGGTGAGCGATTACAGGACCATCATGGTCCTCTTGTTGTGACACATTTTACATTTGTTACAGATCTGCAATAGTTTTAAGACATATTTTACATTTGTTAAAGATCTGCAAAAGTTTTCTGATACATGCTACTTTTTTTAAAAATCTGTGATATTTTTTAGATATATTCTTCTATATTTGTTACAGATCTGTGATAATTTTTGGATACATTCTACATCTGTAACAGATCTGGCAAGTCAGGTACATCATCCATTTGTTACAGATTTGTGATTACATTTGTTACAGACCTGTGATTACATTTGCTACAGATCTGTTATATCTCAGATACATTCTACATTTATTACAGAGATATTTGCTATGTTATTGAATTATTTTCTACCCCAGGAAGCTGATTGTGGTGAAAATTATATCTTGAAAGTTCCATTACATTTGTCTAGTTTCAGTTCTCTCAAAATGTTACCTTGGCCTGACTGTTGTTATACAATATTTTCAGAAACATCAGAAATGTCGACCAGGAGCTGGGATGGGAGGCATGTACGGGATGCCAAACATGCGAAGCAAAATGGGCATGATGAATAGTCCGATGGGCCCTATGGGCATGGGCGGCCCAGGGGGACCTGTGTCAGGGCCCATGGGATACGGGCAAGGACCAAACTCATCAAATAGTGTTGCGCAGTGGGTTCAACAACAAAATCAAAATTTACAAGAGCAGGGACTCAATATGAATGACGGTGATCCCCGTATGATGATGGGGCCCAACAACCCAATCTCTCAAATGATGATGGATGAACGAATGTTTGATCCTGAATTCGGAGGGCCTGGGGGCCCTGGACTTAATAATATGAACTTAATGCAGAGCAAAGTTCCAAATGAGAATTTGACTCCTGAACAATTGCAACGACGTGAAGAACACTTAGCTAGTTTAAGAAAAATTCAACAAATGTTATTTCCAGAACAAAGGGGTCAGCATGGTTTCCCACCAGGACCTGGGGGCCCAGGGCAGGGTCCAGGACTTGGGCCAGGGCCTGGGGGACAGGGAATGATGCCAGGTGATATGGGAATGTACCAGCAGAATATGATGTCTAAGAGAGCCATGATGGTTTCCCAACAAAACATGATGTCATCACCACATGGTATGATGGAATCAAGACAAGATATGATGTCACAGGAGCAGTTTATGATGTCACAAGGTATGTCACAATTTGGTCCAGGACCACATCCTCAAAATATGCAAAACATGACGCCGGCACAACGTGAATGGATGAGACTGCAACAGGAACACATGATTGAGAAAAGACAGAGAGCCCAGATGGGCCCTAATGGACCGCAAATGGGGCCGGGGCCAGGTCCAGGCCCTGGTATGGACCCATCACGAGGTATGCAGGGTCAGCCTCCACCATCTTATTACAGTTCTATTGCTCAAAAACAACGTCATGGGTCTGTCGGAATGGCATCCCCTACCTCACCAAATATGAATGGACCTTTAGGATCACCCTCAATGGCCCCCTCAGGTCCGGACCCAAATGAGCCCTTAATGTTTCCAGGGCATCAAAGAAAAGGATCATTCTCTGGGATGGATTCAATGGGCCCAATGGGCCCTGCAATGGGTCCAGGAGGAATGGAAATGATGCAACAAGGATCTCCAATGAACCCAAATATGATGGGGCATATGGGTAACATGCCCCCTCACGGGATGAAAAACTCTCAGGTGTCTTTACAAAGAGCAGGTAATCCAGAACAATTTGTGCCAGATATACCATCAGTGTCATCAAACAGTTCTACAAATAAACCTCCACCTAGCTATGCACAGTCGCAGTCTACGAAACGAAAACGCGAAGACATGGAGGAATTGTGTAAAAACTTACAACCCACCCCTTCACCTCAGCACATAAGTTACTTGAATCAGTTTGATGGACAAGAGCTTACCATTACCAAACAAATCAACACAGCATATCGTGATACAAACAATAGTGAGTCCCAATCAAATCATTTTACTCAAAATCAAGCAGTGAATTCTCCCATGCATGGGCCGGGTTCAAACAAAGGACCTATGTCAAACTCAAGTCAGACTTCTAGTGGTCCTTTAGCTAGCCCAGGGCCAGTGACAGTATCCCAGGGCCCTGGGCAAGGGCCTGGACCTAGCCCATTGTCTGGGGCAAATATGCGCCTTTCTCATTATGACCCCCAACAGCCTCAGCAGCAACAACAACCACCTCAGAATAGTAGTATCTCTAACTCACCCACAACTCCGACAGGAAAATCATCTTTGTCAAATATTACATCAGCAAGTTTAGCAAATTTAGCGAAAGGTGTTGAAAACTTGTCCAATCAAATGCAACAGCATATGATGCAGGGTGGACCTTTTCATAGTATTCAAATGCAAAGTCAGCAGCAGCAGGCCAATCAGAATCAACAACCTCCACAACATTCTCAGCCTGGCCAATCACAACAGAGCAGCACATCTCAGCCCACCAATCAGCATCCTCCTATTAACTCAACCGCATCTAGCTCCTCCCAGACTCATAGTACCCCTAGTGTTAATAATACATATGTGAACGCTAACTTGTCTATTCAGCAAGTGAACATACAAAGTGTGAATCATGGAAATGGGAATAATTACCCAGGTGGCACTGCTAGCTCCGCCTCTATGCAAGTGTCACAAATGAATATGGAACAGACACAAATGAATATGCAACAGAGTTGTGCCAGTAATATGCCAGGAGGTGGTATGACTCAAACAGGAAGTATGGCACAAACTTCGAACATGACTCAAAGCCGTAGCATGACACCAAGTTCTAACATGCAGCCAAATAGCAAAATGACTCAAGGTGGCATGAACATGCCAGGTGGTTTGAAAGAAAATGTGCCAATGTCGTCATGTCCTTCAAGTATGCCTCAAGGTTATAGTGGTATGGGCCCGCCAGGTATGCACAAAATGTCCCCTTTTGCTCAGTCAAATAACCCCATAAACTCTATGATGAATCAACAAGTGCCTGTGTCAGGGAGACCTGGGTCCCCTGGGTATCCTCCTAGCTCAATGGGTAACGCCAATGTTCAGATCCAACCAAAAGCTCCAAACACAATACAGTATCTACCTGCAAACCAATCAAGTATGCCTCCAGAAAATAAAAATGTGGGCAAACCTGATTTAGAGTTCATGAACCAGTTTAGTAATCCTATGATGGATGGGGTGGGGAAAGTGCCAACGTCAAAAATGCAGTATTTTCAAGGGGGAGGTAATCCGTATGGGCCTGGGGGTATGGGGTCCATGCCAGGTCAAGACTCAAGAATGGGGTCATCTATGGGGATGGGTCAGGATCCTAGGTTTAGTGCTCAGTCAATGTCCATGGGATCTGATCCTAGAATGGATCCACGCATGGGGCCATCACCAATGGGAGGGGACCCACGCATGGGACCATCACCCATGGGAGGAGACCCACGCATGGGTCCTATGGGATCTTCCAGTGATCCTCGCATGATGCCATCCAGTAGACATGAAAGCAGAATGGGGCCTGAAATGGTTATGAGTCCTGAACATAGAATGGGGCCTGGTGGGATGGGACCCATGTCAGATCCTAGAATGGGCCCTGGGGGTAACTCTATGATGAACATGGGTCCTGGCCCTAACATGGGTCCTGTCTCAGGGCCAGGACCCATGAGCTCAATGCGTCCAGGGTCTCGGGGAAGTCCTTTCACAGGTCCTATTGGACCAGCTGTCCAGCAGTCGATGATGATGAGGCGGGGCAGTCCTGATATAGCCATGGGGGGAAGTAACTATAGTGCCATAAGCGGTATTGGGAGCCCAGATCCCATGAACCCCAATATGAGTAGTATGGGAGGGAATCCAATGTCAGCCCTGTCATCCATGAGTGGCAATCCAATGACTTCTATGAGCAACATGTCCAATAGTATTATGAGTGACTCAATGATGGGGCCAATGAGTGGAGGGCCCCCTAGTGGAGGTATGGGCCCAAATATGCCATATAACAGTCCTCCATATAGTGGTCAAATGAGTGGTTCTATGATGTCCTCTGGGCCCGGTAGTATGTCTATGCAGGGTTCCAGAATGCAGGGACCCAGTATGGGAAGTATGTCTAGATCTGGGCCTTACTCTAGGCAACCTAGTCCAGGGATGAGAATGTCTGGTCCTGGAATGGGCCCAGGTCCACTTAGTCCTGGAGCCCCTGGTTATTCTAGCGCCCAGTACCAGCAGTTTCAACAACAGCTCTACTCACAGAGCAGACCTAGGCAGATGTCTCCTATGGACACAATGATGGGTAACCCGGGATATGGGGGACCATTGGGCCCTGGGATGGGGGCAGGGATGATGCCAAACATGCATGGCCCTATGTGAGTTAACATGGCATCACTTTAGGACTCAAAACTGGTCAAAACTGGCTTTAACTGAATAGGCAATTAGAGGAATGGTACACAATCATAACCAAGAATTAGTAGTTTGTGATTGACAGATTGGCAGGAAAAGATAAACAGAAAATGATAGGAACAGGTAAAAGGAACACTTTTAAATCAGTGCAGGATTGATATTATGAAGGAACTTGTGTTGGAGATAGGCTTTACCAAACTCTTTCCAAGTAATGACAGGTATTGGGTCTAAGAGAAACTGTGATTCAATTTTGAAATTTATATCGTCAGACGAGAGGCTAGTAATGAAAGGAGAAGGGTGTGGGGATTGAGATGAGATATGTAATTTGTGTGAAAAATGGAGAAGTATTTTGTGCTGGAATTTAGATAAAGAAGAATGGCAAAAGGTTTGCAACCCCAGATATGTCGGGCAAGGGTGTTGTGTGGAGATGGAAAGGGATAGAGTTGGGCCAAGTGATTTTTGAAAAGAGGCATTTTAGCATTGAAAGATGGACAGTTTGCTCCTGCCATGTTGGAGCGGGGACTGCCTTCCTCTTAAGAAGAGAAAACAGACATGCTAGTGGAGGTCTGAGATTGGAAATAAAAATTGTGATATGACTAGTTGTTAGTTGGAAATGGCATAAGGACACAAGGCTTTGGTTATCCACTGTCTAGAGAACTTTGTACATGGTTTTTAACATGTAACTGAACTGAATAGGTCTGAGAAGTCGGCAAAATAAGTGTGACAAAATATGTTTAAACTACCAGAAGAACAAAATGATCACTTGATGTCTACTGAGAGTATATGGTTTTCACAGTAACAGGTCCCTCGGTTCAAAGGGTGATTGTGGTATTATGAGACACTTTTACATTTGTCTGTAATATGTTTTTATGCATCCAAAGATTCCTTTCTTGTGCAAAGTGCTTGAAATTCTTTTTTGCTGAATGATTTCAATGACTGTCTTGTCTCCAAATTTATTTTATCCAGGGTGTGGTTACCTGCCTGAAACTTCAGAACAATTAAGTTGTCATGGTTACTACAGATAACCCCTGTTCATAGACTGGCTAGATAAGACTATTTAGAGCTACAGATAAGCAGGGTATTTGGGTATCGACCCATTTAAATAACTTACTATCCAGTTTAAGCTTGAAGGTCATAATATAAATACTAAGTTAAACCAAACAAAATAATGTTGAAATAAAACTTTGTAAGCTATTTCTCTTTTATAGAGCTGTTTATTAAATTATGCACGTTTTTTCAATTGGTATTTATTTATGCTAATTGTCACAAACTAAATGCACATTGCCATAGAATACTGGAAATCTTAATGAAATATTTTTGAGTATTTACCCAATTGCACTGAAGCTTATAATCAAATGTTCACATAGAGCCAGTCCTCTTATTCATGGGAGATAAATATCATATTTTCACATAGAGCCGATCCTCTTATTCAAGGAAGATAAATATCAAAAATTCACAAAGAGTCAATTCTTTTATTCAAAGGAGATAAATATCAAACTTTATTCATAAAACATTTTTTTTATATTACTAAACTAATAGCATTTTAATGGTAGTGATTTTAGAAGACATCTAAGCATTAGCTTTTTTGGGGGGGGGTGTTTATGTTCTCAGGTTGAACTTCCCTGAAGTCCATGTGCCATTTATCGTTGACATTTTTGTTACTATATTGTTGGTTACACTTTTCACACTGAAAGGGTTCTCCCCTTTTTTAGCAGATCTGACTGGGCGTTTGTAAAACATGAAAATCTCCTTAGCTGCAAAACTAGATACAAAAAAGTCTTATTGTCAGTTGTGTACGAAAGTTAGATATCTATATAAATGTTTAGGTTTGGAATATCAGGTGTGTGATCAAGGGCCATCATTATCTTAGGAAAACCAATTTTCAATATTGAGGTATGAATGGCAAAACGCTATACTCAATACACTTGGTATACACTATTAGGATTAGACGACGCATCTGATCTTTATTTGGCAATCAGACGTCCCCTTATTAACCTGTTATCATAGCCTTGTATTTTCATTCTTGAAAGGATGGGGCTTTCTGATGGTCTGTTTTTTAAAACATTGTGTTTTAACTTGAATGGTCAGGCATATGTCAAAAGCAACATGGTTTAATGTTTATATTCTTAATTTTGTATGAAACAATTTTTTTTCCTCAGCCTTTTTAAAGAAAATGATAATTAATAGTTTGTCATGTTGTCCATCCATCTATCAATTAAGAAAACGGCATTGAAGATTTGCTATTACTTCAGACATTCACTAAGTCTTATGATAGCAAGGTCACAACAGATTTATGCCCCTTTATATAATACAGTACATATATTGTTTTAAACACTTGATAATAACTTTGATTTATCTGAATATTTTTCATTTATCTTTAAAAATATATACTTCTGACAAAATGGTCGACACAAGTGTTACAAGGAACACCCTTATACTGAATGTTAAAACATGAAATCCAGAATGACAAGGTTATATGTTGAGATAGTAGGCAACATTGAACTGTTGGAAACAGATCAATTCTCTTTTATTTATTTATTTAACAAGGGTAAGATGTAAGTAAGTTATGATAACTTTTGGAGTTCATAAGGTTGTCAGTAGTAGAGTCTGTTTGAGTGATAATATTATTTTACATTTTGAACACAAACTTTTTTTCACTTGATGTCATATATACATCTGAGCTTATTGTTTATTGATTTGGTAGCTATTTGTGAACAGTTTTAAAATACTTTATCAATATGGTATAAATTGATACTTCTTAACTTCCTTCAAGTTTTTTACAAATAGAGAAGAAATAATTGGAATAAAGCTGATTAATTTTACATAATCTTCACAAGTTATGACTTTAAATGACTTAATCAGCTACTTTTATAATAAAAGTTTTGACTTGAAACTATAAGATATGAAGAAACAGTATGATACTTCCCCTCATAGAAATGGGGAATTACTTCCCCTTACAGAAACAATCTGATATTCCCTTCACAGAAATTGTGAGTTACTTCCCCTTATAGAAATTATATGATGTTTTTCCTCAGAAATAGAGTAGATTCCCCTACAGAAACAATTGGTATCTCCCCCTCAGATATAGTGAGTTACTTCCCTGTACAAAAAGGGTAACTTCCAGAACTGCCACCTCAGAAGAACTTGCCCATATTCAACTTTTTACATGAAGAAAATGCTTTAAGTTATATGTTAAAAACTACAGGATTGATGTATATGTGTCAATAACCTATTGTTCTCAGACAGGTAATTTTTGCAACACTACATTACAAGTACAATAAATTTGAAAAAATTATACCAAAGAAATATGGGTGTTTCAGATAGCATTTGTTAAGTAAGAATTAACAAACTGAGTAAACCTGTTCTGACGGCTTGTTTTGGTCTACACATGTTCCTTGCTGACCTACCACAGTCTATGTCTGTCATACATCTGGAAAAACCCACATTCAGACATCTTGTTAAAAAAAAAAACAATCTGTCGTCGGTAGTTTTACAATGTGCTGATAATTAACACTTTACCAATTACTGACTAGTAAAAACTTGTTTCAATGCTGACCTAGCTAATGGCCATTTTACTGGGTAACAAAATGACTTAGATGAAGCATTTAACATTAAATTTGCTTTAAAAGAAGTTCAAGCAATGGTAGAATTTTGTGATATTTTTAACAGCTGTGGACAGCTCTTCACTCTGCATAGGTAGAAGATAATCAAACATTATGTGTTCTTTATTAGGGAAAAAGTTACATGGGAAATAGAAATGACAATGTATACTTCACCATTAACTTAGACTGAAGAAAATTACATGTGAATAAGACATTAAAATGGAGTCATTTTTAATCTTGAAATGAAAATGTCAAAAAGTTTTCTTTGAGAATTATAGAATTTTATCATATCATTAATAATACTCAAGTCCATGTTCTGGGCTCGACGGGAGTATTTTCTAGGTATTTTTATTATTTTGTACAATAAAGTCTAGCATAATGCGTTTATTTGGCATAATTGTGCTCTTACTAGATTATCCAAGTACTAATGTCTGAAACATGCCTGATGAGGCCAATGTTTTGCTTCAAGTTTGTGCTACCCACCATGCAACTGTTAAAAGAGACAGCATAATGATTAAGGGCTAATTGGTGAAGTTTCTTTAAGTCTGTGACCTTGACCACAATGAATTATTTTTTCTATATGTCTTATTTATAACATCAGTGAGTTGTGAAAATTTGAATCGTGTTTTAAATTTTACATGTTATGTTGTAAAAATCAAACAGATTTATTAACAAAGGCTACTGCTTTTTGTTTCAACACATTTCTGTAAAGTGTTATTTTGTGAGCTTGTTTAAATACCAAAGATTTCATATCCAGTGACTCCAGTCTCTTAGAATATGTATCTATCATATATTTTCTAGAACAATTTATCAATGATCTGTTTCTAAAAATAAGAATTTGGTTGTCGGACTAAATTATATTAAGTAATAAACATCACCCTCAGTGATAGCTCCATTTTCACTGTTAATTTATCAAGTTATTGATAATAAGTTTCTAGAATATCTGGTAAGATTGATGAGGAGTATGTTTTAATTATTATATTTGGAAAATTAAGAATGGTTGGGCATTTGGCATCTTTCATTTTTGAAATAATATGAACGTTGTGTTGGATGACAATTTGTCTGACCTGTTGTTATGTTGAGCATTGTATTGTAAGGTATTTTGAGATTTTGTGTTGTAGTGAACAGGGAATTTCTGTAGAATGTTGCACAAGGCATGAATTGTATCATAAATAATTATTTTTTTGTATTTCAAAAAACAATGTACATAGGTATAATGATATACACATGTAGAAATGTTCAACATTTTACATCAACCAACTTGTGGGTACTGTTAATTTGTATGTAGTGTTTGTTTACCCCAATCAAATTTAATGTTTTCTCTGACATTTGATATTTATATTGGATGTACTGTTTTTTCTCTCTGTTGTTTGATGAACATGCTGCTATTTTTATCAAAGAACATTGTATTTTTCATTTACCATAATTTTCTGTTAGACTTAGGTAGTTTCATAACAAGTGAACTTTGATCTGTGAAAAGTGCAATAGCCACGAGCAGTTGTATAAATAATTTGTTTCATTTGTTAACCCTTTCTGGTTGATGAGAATTGACGCATGCACTTTCATAAGACAGAAGTATTTTGTGAAATTGTCATTTCTTTTCTTTTTTTTTATAGATATTTTGTCACATTTCATTATCACAACATTTCAGCTATGAGCCAAAATCAAGCAACATTTTTACTCTCAAGTATTTATGTCCCATCTCATTATATCATTAAACATGATCATGTGACCGTGGAAATTAATGGAATCAATTGGCTGCTACAAGTCACATGGTAGTCATGTGATTTGGCAGACTGATCTGATTGGTTGTAGATAATATGTACTCAAAAAGAGGTTATGACCTTGAAAGTGAATGATATATTCTATTTTTGATATGTTTTATATAATCCTGGTCTGCTGGACATGTGCACAATGAAAGTACTTAAGCAGAAGTTTGATACAAAAGGGATGGGTGGGGTATTTGGTTCATCCAAAGTATGTACATGTTACACAATTTCTGCATTCTCTCATAGATGAACAAATTTAGAAGTAAAAATCATGAAACACTGTATGAATGTGTTGTTGTTTCTCATACTGTCTCGTTACGGTGTAAAACATAGGCTGGTTAAGCTTGACTTCCACAAACCACTATACTGAGATTTTTCTTTACCCCCTTCACTCCTTTATATCCTATTTCCTAGTCAATTATTAATCCTGTGTACATAGACTAACTGGATGTAGTGTAAAGATTATGTGCAGACATCTACATGTAATAAAAATGACCAAATTAGTGGTATATATTCACTAACAGGTGTTTACATCTTCACATAATGAAAACAACATGTGCTTAAACATTATGTATTACAGACAACCACATAGATCTACATGTTATTAAAATAACCACATATGGGAAAATTTCTACATAAATACCAACCACATGTGTAAATTTCTTCATGAAATAAAATCCAACCACATACATGTAAATTTCTACTTGTAACAGAATCAACCACATGTGTAAATTTCTACTTGTAATAAGAACAACAACATGTGTAAATTTCTACTTGTTATAAAAATAACCACATGTGTAAACTTCTACATGGAATAAAGACAACCAGATATATGTAAACTTCTTCTTGCAATAAAAACAATGACGTGTAAACATCTACTTTCAATAAAAACAGTTACATACATGTAAATTTCTACATGCAATAAAAACAACCACATGTGTAAGTTTCTACATGCAATAAAAACAACCACATGTGTAAGTTTCTACATGCAATAAAAACAACCACATGTGTAAGTATCTACATGCAATAAAAACAACCACATATATATAAATATCTACATGTAATATATATATAGATATCTACATGTAATAAAAGCAACCACATTGGATAATTATCTACTTGTATTAAAAAACTACCACATTTGGGTTGATACCCAAATATGTACTAGGATCTTTATTAAATGAAAACAACCACATATGTAAACATACATATGTAATTAATACATGTGTAAACATCTACATGAAATAAAATCAACCACAAAGAAAAGATATACAGATCATATAATGTGTGTAAAAATCTATGTATCAAAACATTATTTTTTATAATGGCGCATTTGCCATCTAAAAACACATTTTTGAAACAAAATGTGTAACAGACATTTGGCAAAAGTTAAAACACCATTTTGAAAATTCAAGTGTAAGCAGGAAATGTGTGTCTAAGATTTATACAAAACTTTGAGCACCATGGATCAGTAGAGGATGCTCCAAAAACAGGTCGGCCGAGCAAGAGCGACAAAAATACGATGATGTAAGTTCAATGTGAGAAATGCTCCTAAATGGCCCAGAAAAGCCGATTAGGCATGCTTTATCTGACTGGCATGCAAAAAAACATGTGTCCATGACATATTAAGGAAAGATCTTAAACTTTTCCCTTATAAAATTCAGATTATGCAGAAATTTAATATCATGGACCAGGTGCAAAAACTTGATTTTTGTCTGTCGAAAGTTGACGTCGCTAACAATTATGTCCTCCACGGTCCTCTTGAATGTAAGTGTATATACAATCAAATAAACTAAAGTTTAGGA
>JAULCC010362215.1:0-11599 GCA_032358795.1 Nuttallia obscurata | reverse complement strand
GGAAAAGAAGCACTCTGTAACACTTCTACGAATAAAAATATTGAGGCATGGTCTGTCGATGTATGAGGTCAACGGGGCTATTTGGTCATTGAAGTGGTCATTGACGATGCTTGGTCAATAGATGGACAATCATCAAGAGGTTGTTTTGTGTGAAATAACAGATAAGTCAATTGGGAATGCGCAAAATTTAAATGCAATAGATTTATCCTAACATTCAAAGTATTTATTTGGTTATATAAAACAGCGCAATTAAACGCATGGCAATGTCGAATATAAAACCCCCCACAAACAATCGTTCATTTATATACTTAACAATGTACGAGCATTTGCATGTGTTGCTGCTGATGTTTTTTTGTTGTTGTTTTGTTGTTTTTGATGTATTTCATTTATTTTTGTGGGGTGGGGGAGCTGTTTTTTTTTTGTATATATAAATCAATAAGCAGTTTCTATTGGTTTAAGCTCATATATATATATATATATATATATATAATCAATAAGCAGTTTCTATTGGTTTAAGCTCATTACAACACTTAACCTTTAGCCTCTGGATAAATGTCGTCTGCTTAAACTGTCGTCTGTCTTGATTTTAAAATTCATCGGAATCGCCCAATATTTTGAGAAACAATTGGCCGAGTGTCAAACAGCTTGGATCCTGATTAGACGTCGATTTACCAAGCTGTTTGCAAAATCTATCACGGTCGCCTTTAGCAGGATAAATGTTAAAAGAAGTAGTTATCAATAACTAAATCTGATGTAATACCGCTATGTATCTGTTTAACCTCAATTAACAATTTCCACATTTCGAGATCTTTAGGTTTCGCCTTTGCGTCAACGTCTGTAAACACTGGCAACCCACAACGCCACACTTGCGCACGGCCAGCACAGACAGGACACGTGCTGCCACAGACACGTGCTCGTTGTAACAATTTGTCGCTGGTAACGCCCTCTATGACTCTGATAACACGGGCGGCACGTGAACCTGACACTGACACGTGCTATAACAAACATGAAAAATTAACACGTGCATCAGTTCGCTGAACAGTTAACAAGTTATAGAAAATAAATAGCTTAACACTCGCTATTTTTTAACATTTACACCGTAACACCAAAAGGTATCATTACTAATTGATTTCAGCACTTTTTCGATAAAATTTACCTAAAGTGCTAAACATGTAATGTTTCATTTAAGTGACATCGGTCAAGTTGTTTGACTTTCACAACTGATTCTTCAGGTCACACGTTCAAGACGTCAAGAGTCAAATGTAATGTTAATACATACAAGACTAGAACAGTTAAACGATATATGTTTTATTTATTTGAAATTCATCTACATTTCCTGATTTGTTTTTATAAGAACTGATAAACCAAAGGATTTTTTTAATTTGATTAATTTTCTTACACAAAGCTAGTTAAAAAAGAAACACGCAGCCCTTGAGAAAAAGTAAAACATAACAAAATGGAGAACCACATGGGCGAAATATTTGTTTGTTTTTTCAACATTTATATCTTTGACAGTTGCGTATCTTATCCCAGAATTATTTTTATTTTTAAAAACCACAACAGTTAATTTCTAAAGGAAAAAAAAATAATCAAATTTAAAATCAGGGTATATAATAATAATAATAATGATAATAATAATAATAATAAAAGATACATATAGAACTCGTAAGCATGAAAACATATAAATCTAGCATTAATTTTATATTATTTATCTCTGTTCCATTTCAGGCGAATGTTTCCCACCCTTAAAGTCAGTCTCGAGGGGCTTGATCCTCACGCCAAATACATATTGTTAGTGGACATAGTTCCCCTGGATGACTGTCGTTACAAGTACCACAACTCCGAATGGGTCGTCACCGGAAAGGCCGAGCCGCACATGCCCGGACGACTCTACATACATCCAGACAGTCCAGCTTCCGGTTCTCATTGGCTGAAACAACCTGTGACCTTTCACAAGCTCAAACTGACCAACAACAATCTTGACCAGAACGGACACGTAAGTGAAACGTTTTTTTTTTTCTTGTTTTTGTCATATCTGATCTGAGCCGAAAATACGGCTATTTATTCTACAACTATGAAACAAAATGACATCATGATACATTGGCATCATGTGACTTTAAAGGAATGTACTGTATCAGTCTGTAGGGAAAGGCCGTAGCTAATGTTTGTAGAACTTGTGGCCAAACCTTTTTTTTCATTATTATGAAATATGAAATAAAATATGTTTAAAATAAAACTACGACTTTACATTGTATGCAATGTTTAATGCCAAAAAAACCCCAAAATAAAACAAAAAAAACCTGTATTGCCTTTCTTTTTAATTCCGTCAGTAGCGGTTTTTAAGGTGATTATTTCACGAATGCATATGCAACCACTTGGATGTATTGTCGCAAAAAAACACACACAAAAAAACCCCCAAAAAGCAATAACACGTAACGATAAGCCACAGTGTAATAACCATAACACGCATTCTTTTAAGAAAACGCAGATAATAAAAACATGTAAAATTATTTCCTGCTTTTTCGTGACGACTTAAAAAAACAACATATTTTCTCCCTTCGTCAGAAACATAATAGCTCAGTGCAACATTAGTTTCCCATACATTCGAGCAGAATATAAATAAACAATATTCAGTCTGACAGAATAAGCTGGTCAAACGTCATAGAGTATGGCTATTGTGATTCATCAAGAAATCCACGGTGACCGTGGCAATCAAGGAAAAACCTCTTTTCCACTCTTTCCTTGCTTACGCACGCACTAACATACTTCTATGTGATCCTGACTCGCTAAATCAATGTCTTCCGAACGCATTTCTTTGCGGAATTATGCCCTTGTTGCTGTCTCTGACACTCCCGTGTGTTCGAAATCAAGTTTCTTTTCATTTTATTCACCATTTTTCCTCTCTCCACAAATTGGAGGCTTTCGTGCCAAAAGACATACACAGGCAGACGCTCCGAATTGTGCGCCGGATTTTCGACCCGCGGGACTGGTTCTATACCCGCTAAAATATACACACGATGTGTATCTAATAAGTTGATGAATAAAAGCAGAGAACCGAAGTCGTTTGTGACTTCCGGCATTCCCGGGGGATTCCCGATTCCGCGGAAACACATGGCTTCTCAAACGGAGACGACAAAACAGAATTAAACTGATTTGAAATTATGTATTTTTCCCATTGGTTTAAATTGACATCTAAATTCTTGGCGACATTCTCTCAAGACCTGTGATAGGGGCCATGATATATCTCGTCAGGCATTCGAAGATTTACCGTAAATTACCGCCGGAAATTGCCAGAACAAATTTTTGTTACAAATGACGACTGCATTAGTAATCTTTAAACCAAAAACACAATTTGTTTGCGTAGAACATGCAGAATACATTCTTCATTAGCCCTTGGAAAATTTTCAGGAAAGAGAAATAAAGCAAAATCGGCATCGCTCTGCCATCGCTCGATTGCGTGTTAGGCCGATACTGACTCGACGATAATTTATCAATCGAAACAATCGGCAAATCCCTGAACATACATATTAATTGCGGCAATATTCAGCTCATAGTATAATGCTCCTTTTAGTCGGAGAAGGTCCCAATGTTAATAGACAGGAATCCTACGGGACCATGCAAAAATAAAGCTTCTACCATTTAAATAGACTTAATTAGGAACAAATAGTTGAGCTTTCTTTACGGCCGCACTCTTCAAAAAGATCAGCATTTGCTGGAACACAAAAAACCTTTCATCTGTAGGCTGGATAGCTTCACTGTCGGTAACGTGAGACGTTTATGAGAACCTAGCACGGCTTATGCAGCCATTTTTACGACGTTACGAACTTCTGCGGGGATTTCGCCAAAAAATTAAGATCACTAAGACATTAGACGAGAATACTCAATAACTGCAATAAATACTTCAGTTTCTCTCTTTCTTTCTCTCTCCCTCTCTCTCTCTCTCTCTCCGTCTCTTTCGTTTTGGCCACGGTATTGTTTCTTCTTTGTGTCATTTTCAGAAGTAATATCATCGAAATGATGACAAATACATGTAGAAGTTTTTTTTATTTCGAACGGCTATGTTTCTTAGTGGTCCGTAAATGGATTAGTTTTTGGGATATATGTATGCGTATGAAAATTATTTAAATAAGTTTAATTCTTGAAATGTACAAGAGTATTTTGCATAGAAACTGTATTAGTCCATTTTCTAAAGACTTTTTTCTCCTAAAAAATACAATAAAAATAATTCTCATGGCATTTATATTTTTTCTACTCTACCATTTTCTGACGTAAGACTTTTAAGGTATTCATACTAGCTCGAAGTTATGACTAATATCTCGCCGTGGATTATTAGTTAACTTTGAATAAAATTAGGGCAGCAACGTTATTTTTTTTTTATTATCATTACACCCCGCGGTCTCCCCGCCCCCTCAATAATTCTACAGCCACATTTTCTCTTTCGACGATTCTTTCAATAATTCCTTTTCTTTTATTGTTTATAGACATAAATTATAGTTAAAAGCATTGCATGGAATAACGAAAATCGCGGAAAATAAAAATTTAAATTAAATTAAACTTTCGGATGCAATCACATTTCCCCGAAATTCCAATCAAAGTGCACATTTTACTTCGGTAATCGGAAATGCCTTTGATGAATCGGTTCTTCTTTCTTTTGTTTAACGGGTAGCTTCGGACGAAGTGGAAAATTATCTTCATTCAACTAATTGAGAATAAATTGAATATGAATTCAATACACTAAATCGTTTGGGGAGTCATTCGAAGCCATCTTTGATACAACGTCTTCTCCGAGGGATACAATGTAGCGTTTTGATTTAAGGGATATTAGCTCCCGCGAAACACCCGTCATTACACGGAATATCGCCCCACCCACCCCTTTCTTCGCCAGAAATCAAAACCGTTATAATTGCAGGGTGGTTTTCGCTGGCGGCGAATTTTATCAATCAACGGAGACAATTCTTAATTTGAAAATGCTGAAGATGATGGAGGATATAAAGATCTCTTGATGTTTTTAGGGGAATTAGGAATAACGGTAAAACAGACCAGATGTGGGGGAAATCCGTGTCCATCTATCATTTCTGGGTGTCTTTTCAATGAGGTCGTTCTTTTGGGTGTACTTCTTTGTTTTCCCGTTGCTATTAATAAAATTATTTGTCTGAAAGCCGGTAAAGTTACAAATATTGTGATGAAAGATGAAATCGTATCCCCGTGCCTTTTGTCAATGTTAGAAGCGATTTTCCAAACTTATGCGAGGATTTATTATGAGCAAAAATAATGAAGCAGATCACGATTCAGTTATAAAGGAAGAAAAATAAAGGAAATGACAAGGCTGAAAAATAATATCCTTTAGGTTTCTTTCTACTTAAGACTGAATGCTTAAAGATACGAATACTCATAAAGAACTGAGCTAGTTCATTTTAAGCTTATTTCTGTCTGAGAATCTGTGAACGATTATTTTCCATAGATATTATTTCAGCTGAAACTCAAACCGAGTTCAATACATCCCATGATTCCATTGGAAAATCCAACTAACCGAAAAAACACACATCCAAATATAAACATTACTCAGTTAAGTTAAACAGAAATGTTATTTCAATCCTGTTGACTATTCGTTGTCATGACAATTTATTTTTTTCTTCTTTTTTCAGATCATTCTTAATTCAATGCACAAGTACCAACCCCGTGTACACATTGTTCAAGCAAACGACATCTTCAGTATGCGGTGGACGTCATTCAACACATACGCATTCGAAGAAACTACATTCATTGCTGTGACCGCCTACCAGAACGAACAGGTATAATAGTTTAATAGTTGTATCTCATATCTTGGTATGAACTTTCTCTTCTCTCTCTCTCTCTCTCTCTCTCTCTCTCTCTCTCAATCTCATACGTTTTTCTTTGTTCACAATATACGACATTTCTTACTTTTCAGTACCTGCCCCCTCCCTCTCTTGTAATTCCCATTTTCAATCTTCCGTTCGTTGTCTGCTCTTTCTTAGAAATTTTGTCTGTTTCATATTGTTTATTCTGCGTCAATACTTATTTTCCCTCTACTCTTTCCTTTTTTCTTATGCAATTCTTTCTCCCGGTTTCCATCTTAGCCTCGCCCACACCCCCTCTATCAATATTTCCCACTTTATTTTGTGTTCCTTTCTGTTATTTTCATCTCTATCTCTTATGTCTTTTTATTTCTCTAATTATAGTTTGTTAAATAGTCATAAGTAGCGTGTCAGATTTGTTGTGTTTATGTAGACTATTTAAAGCCTCTGTTTTAGTCGCCCCTGTCAATCAGAGGCAATCAACTGTACGCATTTGTCTATTACTATCAGCACCTATGTACCAAGAGACAGTGCTAATATTTGTACCTAGTCATTCTAGCCTGGTCAACCCATACTATCAATACGGAATTATAGAATTTCAAATTAGCCAATTATCCGAGAGTCAAATTATACTCTAAATATTTTATTACCTCAATTATTTTGTCCAATTTTCTCCCGCATCGGGCATTGTATAACATAGAATAACCGGTCCATACTGTACATGGGTGGAATGGTCAGCCTGGTAACAAAGGGGTTGAAAAGGTTGAGACACTTATCGCTAGTCCGTAAATACACCGAAACTCATATACAGTTATAACTCCCAAATCCATATTTGGTGATACACGAGACTTTTCTCTCATTTTTTTTTTGAAATAGTGTAAGGTTAATCATATTATTAAACCTATTATTATTATTATTGTTATTATTATTATATTTTTATTATTATTATTATTATTATTATTATTATTATTGCATCTATTCTATTTCAGATTACACAGTTAAAAATTGACCACAATCCGTTTGCGAAGGGGTTTCGAGACAACGGGATGGGACGTAGGTGTGTATTGTGAGTAAATATAAAAACTATTATGCATCTCTTGCACTTATTACCTACTACACCTGCAAAATCTATTTAAGCATTTCCGTTTAAGTTGTTATATTAGTCTGTACATCAGAGAATCAGTCGAATCTGTTATTATTTGTTAAAATTTAATAATCACTTATTATCTTAATATTATTTCTACGCTATTTTGACATTTCTTTATTTCATAATTTTGATATATTATTGAAGTTTATCATTTTGATATTGGAAATACCTTCACCCAGTTTGCGGGAATATTTTCATAAAGTCATTCAGAACCAGAGCACTTCAAATTAATAAAAAAAATATTTTCCACACAAAACAAAAAATCGGGAGAGAATCAAGCATATTCAAGTTCTTTTCTACAACTTCTCCTTTGAGGATGCCTGGCGTAACCGAAGTTCTTGAAATTTTTGGAAAATAAAATGTTTGTACGAAAATAATCACAAGAAACACCATACTACCACTCTGGTTTTTTAAAACTTCACTTAGTTTAATCAAGGAACTAAGGAAGAGTTTTTTTTTCGTGTGATAAAAATAATAGATTAACATAAATTTCAATTTAGAGTAAACTGTTTTAGACTTAAGTCCATGGAATTTATATAAATATTTCATAAGCCGTGTAATTTATTATATATATTGAACGATTCATATAGATTATATATTATACATTATAAATATGTCATTTTACAAATATTTAAACACTTGTTTACATTATTCTAATCGTTTTCCTTTCTCTCTCAGGGACCACAGGTTAACGCTCAAACGACAAGCAGACGACAGCCTTCTGGATTTTGACAAAGGTGAGTGTCGAACATTGTCTGGGAGTCCTAACTGATACTTTTAATTTTATTGTCAATGTTGCATTCCGCAATCTCAACTTCTTACTCTGACCAGACGATGCTGCCTCTGTCGTCTTCTTATTTATAAATAAAAAAAATTTAAAAAATGAAAGAAACTAAAAATACACGGGAAGCAATATATGTAGGAAATTAAATTCCCTGCACAACTTTTTAAGTATAATGCATTTCAATTACAAATTGTTTATTTTTTTAGCATTACCCTAATAAAGATGCATAGGCACCAGGTATACCAAAATACCAAGACGATTCAGCACTACAAATATATTTCTGCTGTAAAAAAGAACTTTTCAAACAACGCATACTTGTCTAGCTAGATCACGATATTCCCCGACCATTAAAAACACTACAGTTTTATGTTTAATCGAACGTCTAAAGAAAACACACAAAAAAAAACGAACTAAACACAACATACTTATTCAAATAATATATTTTTTCTCTCTCAGTTCTTAAAATGCCATCGGTGTCACCATATATACCGTACTCGCGTCATCATCCAACCAACGGCCGGTATAAACTTTTCCCCCTGTAAGGCGCAAAACCAGTTTAATTATTAAACCGAAGAATGTACTGTTCTCAGACCGTCGTAGATCTTTTAAATCGAGTTACTGTCTCCCGTTCTAGTTTAAAACCAGATAAAATGCTATTACGGCTGAATTTAAAACATTGTTACACGCTCAGCTTTGACCCGAGCCTGACACTTGTGTAATTAAAAAGTTTCATGTACTGAAGGACAGTCTAATAGAAAATTTAAGAGTAACAATGAACATATTTTTTCTTTCCTAACTTCAACGCGAACAAACTATGGAATATATGTGTTTTATAAGCCTGTCGTTAAAGAATTAAATGTTAAATCATAATTCTCTCGTAGGTATTATGTTTTTTAGCAGTTTTCAGTTTTTATTTGTTTGTTTATATTCTCTTTGACGTCTCTTTCATGCATATTTCAAATTTAAATCCTGGTATAAATAAAACGAAAGACAGCTGTTACTATCCTGCAATTTCCCGCTTTATTCGCTAAGGGAAATTAATTTTGAGAGAAATTAAGACAATTCTCAACACTACTCTTTTCGAATGCTATATAATACCCTTACTACGTAATAATACACCACCAGAACACTTCAATCAACAATGAGCCACCTTTAGTCAAAAATCACGGAATTGTTTTTTTTCTTTCCTAGCTGATCGCATTTTCACCAATTTTCCCATTTAGCCGCATTTGGTGTAATTTCGCATTTTTTGTGCTAAAACAACAAATCGTTTTCGACCTTATAGCATCGTTTTGCGCATAGTTACAACATATTAACAAATTTGGCCGTTTTTGCGTATCACTATGCTTGCTTGATTATTCCGCGCCTTTCGCTGGCAAACTTGCCATCTTTAGAACAATCGGAACATAATTCCTTAAGCTCCTGCGATTCAATTGCCACCGGTTCTGTCAAAATCTTCGCCATGCGCACTCGAGGTGAATTTTAAGTTCACACCTTGCCGAACGGCAATCGCAAGAAAAGACAGCAAATTCGATCCCTGTTTTCGTTATTCAATTAAGCAGTCATTCTTGAAATATTAATGATCTGGCAGAATTAGATCATCCGCGGAACGCCGAGGTATCACTCAGACACTTCACACCTATGCGCGGAGTAATTCTATTAGCGAATACAACCACTTCCCAGGAAAATGATTACGATCGCTTTAAAACGCTACAGAAAGACGGGTTCAAATTGAATTAAGATTTATTCGCCAGATCTGAAGGCATAGCATGGCTTTAACATTTTCGATGAAATACAAAAAATGTTCTAATCTACTTTTTTCCCCCTCTCTTCTGAGGAATATTTCGCAAATGTGAACCATTTGGAGCGAACAGTATCAGTTACAGTGGTGGAATGCTATTGGAAAATTAAGTGTACAGATAAAATCCACAGGGCTTCTATTAGCATATATTGATTAGTTGCATATAGCTTCCATCCGAGGCTGCCCAATTCTCTGAATACATGAATATGTATTTAGTATTCAGCAGCTAGCGCTTGAGAGTTTTTTTTCTGTTCTTTGGATGTCTGACTGGTTTCGGTTTTTTTTTTGTCTTCAGTTATTTTTTTGTAAATATTTTTACCCGTCTGGAACTTATGTTCTTTACTCAGTGGAGAGGATGTGGTGGGGCTAAGAACTATTTCTATACGAGAATGTAAATAATAACAAACAGGGCTTTGTGTAGTTCCAAATCCTACAATAGCGAAAATTATTCTGAACTCGACTGTTCACGACTCCCTAGACTTTGGTACCACATGGTATTGAACTATTTCCGAAAGTCGTTTCTAAATTTAGTTTTGCTTTCCTGTTCACCATTCTAAGCTTGTTTGCTTAATGTCATCACAGAGAACATTTCGTCTTTTTTCTAAGTATGCTTTTGTTCTGTCTTTTCCAGATGATGGCAATTACGCAAAGAAGCAAAAAACGGACGACGATAACAGTGATCCAAATCAATCAATTAAAACAGAGCACAAAGAAGACCACGACAGAGTTCCGGATCGAGACCACGTGTCTGAGTCACAAAGCGAACTTACGGACCCAGAGTTAAGCCAATGCCAAACTGGTTCGTCTTCAGGCTTGCAGCTTCCGCTTGCAAAAGCAAAAAGCCCGTCTCTGCCTCACTCACAGAGCTCCAACCCAACCGCGTGTAACTACAACAGTACTCTTTCGACAGGTTCCTTACAGAAGAACTATTCATCGTCTTGCATGGGCGGACTTAGCAGTGTAAACGGCGAGCAAGGTTTTTACCCACACCATTCTCCGGTCAACCGTAACAGCTCGTCGTCATTTTTACCGGTTACAAGCACACCGCCGTCACTACTGCAGTCTCAGCCACCGTCTGTATCTTCTAGTCTTAGTCTACACTCGTTGTCGTCAATGAACCAGATGCAACAGTGCCGCCTGTCGGGCACGACGATCGCGAACACGGACTGTGCCATGAGGCAGCCCTCTCATTTGACATCTACCTCCAGTTACGCCCTGAGAACATCCCCAACTCCACAGCACCCATCCTTACCGTCATGTACATACATGCAAGCATCACAGAATTCCGGATATCCATCACATCTGACACCAAATGTTCATATGATGAACATGAATTTTCCAGGACCGATGGCGTAACACAGGGTTCGCCATTCTTGCCAATTACGTTTCAAGTGAAATGACACTTAATAACAAGACGTGCGTATTATAAATGAATGTACGATTAATAAAAGTCAAGAAATACAGCGGAACAATGTGGAAGCATAAATGTTGGCAGGTCGTGTTCTAATGTGTTCATCTAAGTTGTAGATAATTAACAACAATTATATGAAGTGCTGTTTTTATGTTTTGAAGTGAGGTACTGTGTTTTTCAATAGCGTGTTTATACCCTGTATATACGTGTGGTTGTTTTCATGCAGGCAACCGTTTAATTTTGCCACTCTTCTTGTTGAAAATATTTTCCTTAGTAAAAACATTTTCTTACAGTTGACACAGTACTTACAAGTCGTGAAATCCTTGTATTTTCATAAAACGTCAGTCTTGATGGTTTTAATTCCAGCTTAGATATTGAAATATGGAAACAACGGTTTTCAGAGGAAAAGAGCAAACGAGTTTTTTTCTTTGATATAAAGTAAAACAATGATTTTAATCTTCATATTACGATGATAAAAAATATTATCATCGAAAATACAATAATTGCACATAAGCTTGTTTGCCGGAAAATCTTGTTTCCAGAAACCTTTTTGAGTAAAGTCATGAGTCTGTATAGAAATAGGTTGTTAGCTGCAAAATAACGATTTCACGGTATTTAAAATCCCTACGAACTTACCGAG
>JAULCC010361992.1:0-19467 GCA_032358795.1 Nuttallia obscurata | reverse complement strand
TGACAGAGGATTGTATGTTAAACATATTGATGTGGTAACAGTGACAGAGGATAGTATGTTAAACATATTGATGTGGTTATATTGACAGAGGATAGTATGTTAAACATATTGATGTGGTAACAGTGACAGAGGATAGTATGTTAAACATTTTGATGTGGTAACACTGACAGAGGATAGTATGTTAATTATATAGATGTGCTAACTTTGACAGAGAGTAGTTTGTGAAACAATATTGATATTATTGATACCGGTATGTTAATGTTATTACAGATAAACTTATATTAGACCTCTATTGTAGTACATGTATGTATTACAATATATAATTATGGTGTGTGATTTTTATATAGATAATGATACTTCTTTCATCATAAACTTAACTCAATTTTATTAAGCAATCGGCAAATACAATGCTTTTATTTAACTGCATGATGAATTGACATGATTATTATCCTCAGATTTGTTCATTCCTACCCTATTTTCGCTGATGATTGTTTTAATGCACAATATACATCTTTATCACACCAATTTGCTTCTGGGAGTGTCATAAAGCAGTGACAAATATAAAATATGTCACTGGTTACATAAATATAACTTAAAACCGGTTGATAAACGTGTTCAATTGAATAACAAGGTACCATCTGCTGACATTGCATATGACGTCAATTTCGTCAGGGCGTTGTTACGACGTCGCGTTCTCATTTCCGCTTTTAACGGCAAAAAATTGAATCTTATAATTGTGTTGATTCAATATCATTTTAATGAAACTCGTTGACTAAAATCATATGACATTAGTCAAGGCTCGTGTCATATGTTTTAGTCAACATGTTTAATAAATATGATATTGAACAAACCCTCATGTAAGATGCTCTTTTTAAGTATGCTGAAAGTTTATAAATGCGAGTTAAATTGTCGACAAAGTCAGATTTAAAAATATATATGTCCCTTTAATGTTGTCAGGATACATAATGGAGAGACACAATTGGGTGATTCTTATAATTTTGCCAGGAGGCTTTTATGATTCTTTAGAGAATCAACAAAGTGATTACTTGCTTCACATGACTGACATTTACGATATATTTTATTGTGCTTTCTCAACTAGAAGCCCTAAATAATGTTACTTTCGCCAATGTGAACTCTTTAGGAAAACCGGTTTGTTGTTTAAGATATGAAACTATATTTTGTCCTCCATCTTGGAATGAAACTATTTCTTCTCTATTTTCCATAAAATAAAGACTTTTTGACATTGTCAAGTGTATCACTTTTCATGTCCCTATATGGCACTGAATGAGAAATTACTCAATAATATATAGATAAGTATTTTATGTTTTAATAGTTCAGTCATAGCTCTGACCCCGTGATTATAAAAGTGTTCACGTGTGAAGATCATTCTAACCATTAAAACATAAGAATAGTTCATAAATTGGATTCAATTTTATATAAGACTTACTCAATGGGCGTAAACATGTATATGCAAATTTCTCGGGAAAGTGTTGTATCTTTAATATCTAAACTAAAAGAAACAGTTTAGTTTCGATGCTCACGAAAACTTTTTATAATAATAATGATGAGGCCTGTTCAAATGGCGACTTTTACAGCTTTAAATGGTGGAGGATGACCTCAGGCGTCCTTGAGTAGAACCATCGGCCTTCAGCAAACTAGCTTACTAGCTTCGTCACATAAAATATTACCGAAAGCCATAGTTTAATTTTTCTTTCTGTCCATTTTTTTCTTTCTGAACTTAATAAATAAATAACTTTGAATGATATTTGAATATATATTTATTTTAACTGATCTTGATTTAAAAGCAAAAGTTATTTAGGGCAGTTAATTTTATGATACAAAGTGTAAATTCTGAACAGTACTTTATGGATTTTCGATTTCGTATTCATTTCATATTTCATATTAGCATTGCAGTATTTGATCAATGATTTTCGCACCAGGGAATTGTGTCGTGGTATAAGCACAATGTCTGTAAAAGAAGCCACGTGGGGTTTTGCATTATATGTGTTAATTTCGCCGTCACTTCAGACAAATGTGTCATGACATTTGATAGTCACATGTGGGTGTGGTCGCTCTAAGCATGTCTTCGGTCTTATTACACCAGCTCCAGATCTATTAAACTGTCAGACTATCGTATAGTTAGGTGTTTGTAAACAATGAAAGGTTTGTATAGACTATGTTTCATTTTTTGAATTTATTGACATTTTGTGCCACGTACTTCAATTCAAAGATTGGGAAAGGATTATTTTGCTAAATTGTAGTCAATCTATTTGAACTCATGAAAGGGCAACGCGTATGAGTGAAAGAGGAAAACAAACTCTAAGAGCCTATTCTAATGCTTGTTTGTGCGCATAACGTGAGAAAACGCCTATATACATTTTGTAAGTGACCCTTTTGAATTTTTTATTGGTAAACCCATCATAATACAAATATTTAGTATGTATTCTTCTGTCGTCTAAGTTTCGTGAAATAAGGAAACTGGACTTTTTAACGACAGATATTTGAATGTATTTTACGTGGTATATATAAAGCAACTCTTATATAAATATATAAAAGCAACGCTACATAGGACAACTATATACCGGTACATATTGTGTACGTTTTGTTGATTTATTTCTGCATGGCGACCAAAATTCATAAACTGACATGCAGCTAGCCTAAGCAATTATTAGGAACTTATTTGTCAGTATTTATTTCCGGATGGTTCAAGTTATATCCGTAGATAGGGGTAAACAAGACATTTATAGAATTTTGGAGAAAGTGACTGAGAACTCTTTTTTGTAGAATGGTCTGGATATGTTGATCATTTATATTAGGGCAAACTTTCTTGAGATTTTGGTTTTGATATGGTTTACACTAGAGAATCTAATTATTCTTTGAGCATTACGTTTCAGCAGCTTGTGGGAATTATTTAAACTATTACTGGAATTAATTCGTGATCATTCTCGTTTAGACTGTTTTTAGTTGACTTTAAAAATACCATGATCAGAGAAGATATTTGAACTTTTTACATTATTCTTTCCACCAGGTACCTTAATAGCCACAAATCATATTTGAAATTATGACTTTTCTGATACAAAAAACAAATGTCAATGTTTAAAAGAGGCTAGCTACTGGTTTCACTCTTATTTTTGCATGTGGCAATCCTAGCAATACAATATAAATATATAAATGTTAAAAAGTAAAACTACGCTCCTGTGTATCATTTTTCATGAAAGTTTTAGCCATCGTCACATGAAGACTTATAAAACTATACAATTTACGATGAAACAATACAGTTGCACGTTTATGCATTAGCATGATTTTCTTTATTGCCCCACAATATTCCTTTTAAGACAAACAAAGCCTTGCAATGTCTATGAGTATGTCTAGTCTGAGCCGGTTAAATTAATTCTGAGAAATATGTCCCTAGAGATATCAACATATCCTATCAGCTAGATAACGCAATCCCTTTCATAACGATAATGTTTTATCACAGACAGGTTTTACACTATATTAACGATAAGAATTACAACGCTTATCATGTTATAGATAGATATGCGTACGCGAATAATCATTCACCAACTTATATATTGATTTGAAAGTTTTCTGAGTCGGAATAACAGATGCTAGTCTACATGTATTTACTTCATATAACAATGATTCCCTTTTTTCAATTTACAAATCAACAAATGTTATTTCTCTTCAGAGGATACATGTACCTACCCCGACTTTGTTCATTCATTTAGATTGGAGAAACGTTTTTCTTTCTCACAAACCTAGTATTGGCTAGCAAATATATAGTCGTCATTGTAAGCATAACATATTCGTTACAACTTTTACGATTGGTTACGTGGCAGAAAATACATTGCACGTTTATTGAAAAAAGGACACATGTAAACATATTCTCACTTCCAACATGATTTACCATTAACCACAAACTGTTATTACCATATGCCATGCCTAAACTGTAAATGTATAAATGACAGTTACCATACACAGAGTATCGATACTTGTAGAGGTGAGTAAAGTTCACATCGCTGGCCATGTAGAATCAGGCGGAAGAGTATCGGTATGATAAAGCGATGGTCCCGGAATCAGGCCTGGTGTCCTTTGCAAATTTGCTTATCTTAGAAAATATGATATATTAATACAGGATGTTGGCAAAAGTTATTCATTGCTACTCAAGACAACATAGAAATGGTATAATCTGAAATTCAGACATTTCAAATTTACGAGTTAGTTTACGGGCACATCAAAGCGAGTGTTGCGTATATTGATAACGCAAACGCACTATCACATTTATTTCATTAAAATAGACTTTAAACTTAAAAAATATATTCCGTAAAGCAAAACCATCGTTCCTGATTCAGAGAATCAGATTGATAAACTAAAACTGGGTTGATTAAATGCAGTATCTCTTGTATCATGCATTCACTGTTGTCATCTTGCTTATCGACATGTTCTAAAGACATTTCCAATTAAGTGCGTTGTCTAGATTTTAACATATGGTAATCATTTGGCTAGATATTACGATGAGTTTCAACAGTTTGCTATTACATTCCAGTAATTTAAATAGTTTTTTCTGGAAAGCTGGATTTGGCAAAACTTCAATTAAAAATGTAATTTTCCATTTTTTTAATTAGTACTTCCACAAGGCTCTTGAATAATACTTATGAATGACACAACATGTTTATAATTATGATGTAAACCAATGGCGCAAGTAAAACATCATTATTTAGATGTTACCTAATATAAAGTGGTGTTCCTCAATTTATGCTTTACACAGATGTTTTGAAATTCAATAGATGAGAGAGGACCTGTGAATATAACATATATATCTAAGTTAAACCTTCGGGTAGTCATCTATCCTTATACAATGTAAACTTCTTATTTGGGGTTTTCCAAACCCAAGATAGTATTTTGGTTGTTGTTTCCATATTTTGTAAATATATCTTTCTTTTGCTGAGACAAAAAGGGTTGAATAAGGATAAACAAAACAGAGAAGTACCGCGAATACACTCTTTGCTATAGACAGACAGACACGTATTTTTTTAACGTCTTACTCCTATACATTTGTGTGAGTAAAAAATAATATAAATAAAATGTACATTTGTTTTGAAAATTTCTAATTCTAGTATGATTATGAAGCGCTTTATATATTTCATGAAAAAGGACAATATTTTTTTCCTTTAAATGTAATTTTCCGTGATACATTTATTATTACGTTACCGCTTATCATATAAAACTAGCATTATGTATGTGTACGATTAGGAAGGTGTTTCTACCCTTTTATATGTGTTTCAAGTTTAGCCTCATACACAAGTTTTGATACTATATTAGTAGTGACTGTCATAACCATTGTATCCATCCGTTGCTGAAAGTATACGCTTATTCAAGGTTTATATCAAACTTCTACCAAAGCATTTTATGCATTTTCTATAAATATTAATATGTTTTGTTGTTTGTACTATATAGCATGACACTTAATCAATACAGCATACAGGTTGAGTCTTAAATGAATGGGACATCTGAATTAGTAGCTCAGGCCCCGTGTTCACAAAGCGTATTTCGTTCATTTAGATGTGAATTTGATGTTTTAAAGTGAACTTGTAGTTGGCAGTGAATATTTTATATTGATTTACAGTCACAATAACAATGTTATTATGCCATTTAGGTAAACTTTAAAAAATCATTCTACAAAACAATTTCAATCTCAAACTCAGCTGAGAACGAAAAATGCTTTGTGAACACGGGACCAGATAGGTTTAAATCAGAAATCATACTATTTACACTTAAATTGCCTTTTTTATTTTGTATTTCGAAATCATCTTATCATCAAGTTTTATTTTTTTACCTATTACATATTTTTGTATTACTAAGGCGACTGTATACTTATTTTATGCTTATAAATTGTAGGTAATTCAATTTTACTACGTAGTGTAAGAACTATTCAAATCTGTTATAAACTATATCGATACATCAGAGTTATAATTTAAAACGTTTTGAACATGGTAATACATTTTTACAGGGTTATACGTTTTATACAGGGTACTGAAGTACGAACAGTAATTGCGCGTATCGTACTGCATTTCAAATAATTAAAGTTCGTTTCTAACTGTGGTATGTCTCTTTGGCTAGAAAAACAAGATAATCGCGATACGAACATCAGAATTCAGCAACCCAGAACAGTGTCACAAGATACGACGTCTTTACCAAAGTGTGAAACTACCAACTTAACTTTCAATTTGGCATGGGTTGGCATTTAAGTATAGCCGCTGCATACAGTTTGATATATGTGCGTTTGATATCCTAAACGTATTTCGTGCAACAAAATGTTTCTAATGAAGCATATGAAGATTATCTCGTGCCAAACATTAGGTATATCAGAACACCAGTATACTTGCAGGTTGTTTGGTGCAGAGCAATATTGCGCATGCCTAAACATATGTCTTGGGTCGCCAAGCTATGTTCTCTACCGCAGCGAAATTTAAATGTTTTAATTCATAAAGGCCCTGTGCCACTTTAAAGTATAGACATATCATTTCCGATTTCCAACTTACCGATGACATTTACTGGTCTGTATTACAATGACCAGCGTATACTGTGATAAGAAGAACATACTAAGTTTATACATGTATCAATCGATATTATATCACCAGACCCAGTATGTTTAGTAAATATTTTAAAGAAGCATTCACATATAGACGACCTTTACAAATGACACAAAACTTCGATCACATCATCATTCAATTATATCTTTAACGTATTTTTAGATGTTCAAATATACTTAAAAGTTTACAATTGATCACGATACATACACGTATCATACATGAACTGAAACTTGGTAGATATATATACTGTGTAGTATTTTTGTATGTGATAAGAAACTGTAAAGTTTTATCAGTAAAATTTGAATTTTGAATCTTGAATCCAAATCTATACTAATTGAAATGTTCTGTTTTTTATTTAGTAAGCTTCGGTTGTTTGTTTATATCAAAATTTCTATCCTCCTAACTGTATGTGTAACTTCAGATAATTACAGCATAAATCAAATCGAACTTGTGCGAAAAATACCTTAAGGTTGAGAGTTTTTCTGCTATTGTGTTTGTGATAACTTCAAACTCAAATATTCTACTTTAGAGATAGTTTATACCAAATGCAATACCGGTTATATTCAAATAGAGTGTAACGCTTTCGAAAAGGTCCAGATTTTAAAAGAGTTACGGTACCTTAAGATACGTTGGTGTATTATACATCTTTTGTATACCCAATACAGAGGCAATGGCTAGAAACCCGACCAGGCTTACAGCCTTCATGCTGCTGAGAAATGTTCATTTTGTGACGGTTCGATAACTTGTCTTCCATCAATCTATACACAGTGTGTCAGCTGTCATTTACTTACAGATATTATGTTAGGTTGTATTAGGACCTATTTTGACAAGTCACAGGCACTTTTAACTCTATGTATAATAATGTTATGAAAGACGATGGCCTCTCTTCACAAGCTGTTACCAATTTCTACCAATTGCCTTACCGTATAGAGGAAGAAAAATCATTTAAGAGTAGCCGACATACTAAAAAAGGTCATGATAAACGAATGATCCTGACATGATCCATCTGAAAACGAAAGGACACAATAGTTTTACGACGGATAACTGGATTACATACCGGTAAAACTTTACACAAAATCGATTCAAGAAAGAAATAATACAATAGGTTAGTGGATAACTCGTTGCTTACTCAACAAGAAGTATGTATGCTTACTTTGTGGTCTGTATAACGTTTTTTACTGGTATATATAAACGTAATTATTTATACCAGCTGCTGCATACTTATCTTGTATGAATATGTCTATGAACACAGTATGCATTTCGATGTGAATCATACATAAAACGATCGAACCATTATACCAGAAGAGTGGATCCATACCATTTTCGTTTGTGCTTTATGTATGCAAATCAATAGAACTGAGAGAACTTAATAGTAAAGATAGATACTTACAATTTAAAACTACAATTGGAACCAGGATTTTATAACTAATAAGAACTCAATACGGCTTTCTTACTAATATCGTGTTTGTATTTCTTATGTAGGCTCTATATTAAACTGACATATTTCAGCGTATCTTTTCCAGCTTTTCATTATGAAAGAAGACCCTGTGTATCCCTGAGTGGAACCATAGACTTAATTCGAGTTTGTTTCACGTGAAACATGATAAACCCCGAGTTTTTTTCAATATTACATTATGTTTAGATGGGGCCAGAACTTCATATTGTGTGTCACTTAAGTTTATTAATTAGTTATTATATAGTTTCATTCAACGTCCATTGCCGTTACGCCCACGCTATGTTGCACTTTGAAAGTTTATTGGACAGCTGCGCTATTGTTTTACTTTTGTATACATCTGAATTGATAGCGCGTTTTGTAGGAATGGACTCGTGTTACAGTTATATTGATAAATGTAAACAAATGTTTTATTTAAAGCGGTTTAACACGTTAAAGCATAGCATCGAGTTACTCAATGTTAATAATGTCGTTATGTTAGGGGTTTTAACAACCATTCAGTGAAACATAGCAGTAACTTGAAGTTTAGAACTATTATTTGTAGCTTTATTGTTTCATGGTTGAAACCGCCAATTGAAAATGTCGGAAAAAAACATTTTTAAGCATCCACATTCTTCATTCCATTTAATTCGTTTTTTACTTTAAAGCCACCATAAACCTAAAAAACGTGTAAAATTGCGTTTAATTTTTACCATTGTGCATTTATAATAATGAATAGAAAATATCATTGAATACGCGTACCTTTTTAATTATGTTTGATCGATTTGTAATCGATATATCAATGTGTTTATTTTTTATTTGACAATGATAGTGGAATCAGCTATTGTTAACGCGGCGAATGCGTCTCGTAATTCCCCGTGAATAAGTTAAAATCAGACGTAGACCTATAGGATATAAATAGAACATTAGTCATAAAAGAGAATCCGTAATATTCCCGATTGATCGCGGCAGCGTCCAGAAGGTCAACAATGATATGATAACAAACACTTGAATTTAAGTTTGTGTTTGCATTTGTCGCATTTGTTATGGCGTTGGAAACATTTTTAAACACTCAATATCGCGATAGACAACTCGATTGATTCGCAACAAAATACGGAAAATGTCGTGAGTTTTTGCTTTATTCTGGCTTTAACTGACGTTTTTGTTTAGACCAATAACCACCCCGAAATTTAATAAAGGTGTAATTCAAGTACACAACAAGTTTACTGTATTGGTTAAATTATAATTGTGATTTATTGACTCCTTCTAAACTAAATTATTTATGAGCGCGATCACCGTAAAATCGTATACGTTCGATGAGTATTGTTGCAGTTTCCATTGTGCAAACATTGTCTCAATACATATGTATATCTAGGGTTTAAATTTCATACTTCATAATCGTATTTTTTTTCATTTATGTTTGATTTCACCGTTCAAAATACACTGTATTACCAATGTAATACCATGCATTCCTCCCTACAAAAGTACCAATATCTATGAATTATGCTACTTTGTTAAATAAAGTTTTAGTGTTATTAATATAACAGGGTGATTTCTCATCACTTGTCATATATACGTAGTTTTACGGCAATATATATGTAAAATTTTAAAGCTATGTACGGATTCCTCATGTCTTACGGATTCCTCATGTCTTGCATAGAACCTTTTCCATGAATTGTTGAAATGAAATTGCTATCTTGAAGAAAGACGCTATAACCGATTATAAACACATTGCATTTGAAATTTATATGAAACACCATGAGTAATGTAAATGTAGCTGTGCAAATATAGCACGAAGAATTGTATGTAAACAAGATTCACAGAGCAAACCTATTGTATATAAATGTACTTTAATAGCAAGAGTAAAAACTTACACATGTGAAAGAGTTTCAGACAATAATTACTGGTTGTAGAAAATAAAGACGTCATTAATCAGAGCAAGACATGCTTTGTTGTATTTTAATACTTATTATTTTGATATTTTGATTTATAAAATGTACAATCATCAGTCTAAATAAAACTTTAAATGTTTCGAGTAATGTTTAAAGCCATTTTATCTTCTCTCTTTTTCAGTGCCAATACTTCTGCGATTGACAACGATGTAACCAAATAAACACCAGCAAGTACAATTTTAAATGCGAATGTATGACGCCTTTATTTCCTATTAAAGATGTTTCAATGCCAGCGACTTCATGGTTTTCTATGTCTGGAATCGGACTTAATCACAGGTTCTCTTCCAGTCACTTTGTCGGTTAATGATGTTTTTATTGCTATAGTACCAGCGTACGTTTCTCTGATAATCCTTTAAATACTAAGTTATGAATGAATTTAAATACATATTCAAAAACAACGATCAATGCCTTATCATAGGAGCTTTGTTTCGTGGAAAAGTAGACTCTTGATACAAATTTGTGCCAAGTAAATTTGTGTTTTTTTCCCAGATGCTAATTAAGACTACAGTTGCTATGACCAGCTGTATTACACGTGCCGACGTGGATAACGACCTACCAATGTTGCAATGCGAAAGTGTGAAACGAATGTGCAAATGATCTGAGATAATAAGATAAGGTTTTAATTGGTCGTTGATCAATATTTGTACAAATGTTCATACGGCCACTCAATCTCAGCCTAGAGGTGAGATCCTAGTTATCATATGGACAAGAGAGTGAAATATTGGTCTGCGAAAGAAGTTTAAATAGCTAATTTGGTTTTTATCTCGGATGATATAACAACTATGGCAAAATAATGATACCTTCTTAACCAATATTGCATTATTGATGGAGAGATTTTGCCTAGTATTCCTTGTTTGGAGAATATTTTCTCCTCGGTTCAGTCGAGTCGTCTCGGAGTTCCCATTACTCTACCAATTCTAGCTGGGAAATGGAGTTAAGAGTTTGCTTACACCTACAGTATCTATAGTAATCATGTGGAACATGTGTACAACGGATAGGGACAGCGAGGATACGTGATATATACAAACGAGTTCTATCGGGAAGTGTATCGAATTTTTTATATCCCGGTTGTAAGTAATTAAAGGATAAGAAAAAGTGATTGCAACAATTAACCGAGGCAAGTGATTTATGGAATATATATATACCCCGACATCAGATAAAAGGTGAAGCAGTGGATTCAATGAGGTAAGATGGATTATTGTTATATATTGTCTGTTACTATATTGAAACTAAAACAATGTTTATCATACCGTATTGAGATAACTAGACACTGATTTGGATGGTATTTGTTTCTATTGTATAAACGTTTTCCTTTTTGCTTTACAAGTTTAAAAAGATAATTAAAATTAAGTAGACTACAAAATTTAATGTTGACTTTATCAAGTCAAGATAAGATATCAGTAAATTGAAAATTATTTCGAAAGTCTATTGATATTCGCGTGTCCGGATAGGTCAGTGATAAAGCATTCGCTTCTCAGTAACATAACTCAGGTTCGATCCCGGAACTGTACGGTATTGGTCGCCCATACCGACACGTGTTTTTCTCCGGATACTACGATTTCCAGCCACAATGAAATGCCACACAAAAGCCTCAATTTGCGCCTTCAAAATTGAGGAGAATAATTAAGATAAATTATAATAACTTGTTTCTCAATCGTTGTAAGAGGTAACATGTTTTTCAGAAAGATGAGGTTAGACGGTTGGTTAATTTGATATTATTGTTGAGCTCATTTTGCAGACACAAACAATTTCACTGAGAAAAAATGGTTTTGCTATAGAAAACAAAATATTTCTACGACAGAAAACCTAAAAGAGACTAGATCTATATATATATAGAATCTTACATGAGTTTTAATTTAATATAAACAATTCTTCAACGAGTATAAGGAAACTTTATTAAGCGAGCCTTGGCGAGCTTAATAACATTTTCCGATACGAGTTGAAGAAATGTTTATATTAAATAAAAACGAGTGTAAGATTCTTTTTATCACATGACAAACAAACAATGGAAAATTATTGTCCCAATTTATTTCAGTGTACTGTAGTACTTAGTGATAGGTAACACGTGTACTATAACAGAATATGACATGGGTAAATTGAATAAAATACAAGGCGGGTCATGTGATAAAACTGTTTTTGTCGACGAATATTCAGTTGTTAATTGCACAGTGAACATCTGATACAGCAAATCTTCCATACTACAAGATCAAACACTAAATGTTTTCTGTTCTTATGGAAACAACAAGAAGGGTTTTGTTTTTCATTATTCACCACTTCGTTACAAAGCCAACTACGTTTCCGGCAAATACTAGCACACTTAGCATGAATGTCTTCAGTTAATTAGTTCTATTGATACTTAGAATGATTTAAGATAGAAGTATTCCTTGTTGCACCTATGGAAATCGTTATCTCTAACTCAAAATGTCTGGGTTCCTCTATGTATATCCCCACTAACGTATAGACTGACCGGATAAGTCTTAAACATTTGAATATTAAGTGTCATGGATTGTATCCCGAATACATCACGCTTGTCATTAGGCCATCTGTAATTATTGACCGTGGAAGCCAACTGATTAGCTTTCATTATAGACTAACCTAGAAAAAGAATTTGTTGTTCTAATTACCGAAAGCGTTCTAGTATGTTAAATGCAAATACCATTTTTCTTTCTTTCATAATTTCAGCCACTTTTTATATATCTGTTATAAGTATTTTGTAATAAGATCTGACAATCTACTGTATCATCAGGAACTCTCACATAATAAAGTGGACAACGACGGCAATGGGAGCAACTCTCTGGGTTTAGACAAGGATAAACTAAGCATACATGCGTTGACAACCTAACACCTTCGGTTACTTGTTTTGTTGCTGTTGGTTGTCTTGTTGTGTGCTATCTTTACAAATACGCGATGATAGGCGGAGTTCGCAATATCTATAAGGTTGTTCTTAATAAGCAATCAATAGCCGAAATATATCATATAGACCCCAACGTCAACATAAGTTCAAATACAGTAAAATGCAATGGTAATTGTTCTCTTCAACTTGCAAATAAGGTGATAATTCTTTACCAAGGTATATAAGACAACTAAATACATGCATCCAATATATGTTGTCCACTGTAGTATGTGAGAACGAATTATGATAAAGTTGATGTCAAAACGCATGACACGTACTTTAAAAAGGTCAATACATATGTATAAGTACTGCGCCTAGTTAACGGTGTCGGCCACGGCCATTTCTATTGAGTGCGGAAAACACACGCCATTTGTTTCAAGTTTTGTTTGTTTGTTTGTTTGTTTTGGAATTTAATGTCGCTTTAACAGTATTTCAGTCATATCTCGACGTCAAGCTCATTACAGGAGGAGGAAGACCCCGAGGAACCTCTGTACACTATTTCAGACACAGAGTGCACCCGGGTAGAACCACCGACCTACCGCAAGCCATCTGGAAGGCTTCCTCACATGAAAAATCCGAAGTGCCCAGACCGGGATTCGAACCCACAGTGGTGAGGGGCTGAGAGATTGGAGTCAACGACCATACCCACTCAGCCACGGAGGCCCCCTTGGTTCATTTGTATGTTGACCAAACCGAACAATAGAAACGGTTATCCATATCTATTAAATATAAATATAGTTACTAATAATACAATTTCTAACACGTACAACCCAATACCGTTTTACCACAAATACATTTTGGTAGAAAAATACCATATAAATCATTCACTAAAATTGTCAAAGATGCATATGCTTACTTTAAATACATTTAATGGCTATTCAATAGACAATGTTTTCTTTCAAATGCAAGTTGGCACATCCAGCAATAGAAACAGTTCTTTAGAAATATAAAATACGAAATTACTTGCTTAGCATACATTAACTTGCTACACACACCTATACAACAGTGCTACACCTTTATTCAATTGCTTCGCAAAGGTGGTTCAGTTTCAATATTGAATAACTGATAAAGGAGTAAAGTACGGTAATAATGTGTAATCGAAATGCTGGAATCAATGATATTTCAAATTGACAGGATAGCTAATTACTAAGGAGTAACAGTCACATTTAGGTAAGGTATTTAAAGTTATTTGATTTAAAAGCTAATATGATTTTGTTTTTTATTGATTTGTTCAAGATAACAGTCATATAAATGATACATTGAACTAAACTAGTACAGATTATCTGTCTATTAAGCACGGAATATGATATTTCAGGAAGGGTCATACAGCTTGTGATGGAAGAAAATAGTTTTAATGTATTTAACCAATTCTAACGAATTAAAGATAACGGTGATACAATGTAGCCTGTATTTATAACTGTAATATGTCTTTATTACACGTACAGGCAGATTAAACAATTTAAGTATCAGCGGTTCAAATTATGTTACACTTGAATATGATATATTTAGAATTTCAAGTGCTCAACCGCAGAGTGGCGAGGTCAAGTAGATGTACTATGTTTTTCGGTGTACGTACAGCATCGTTTAAGTTTAAACTTATAAAGATACGTGATAAAATCAGTACAAAAAAACTTGGAAAACAAGTTGTGGGATGAATTAGGAACCATAAATTAGAATTTGTATGAGTAATTGTTTCCTATGGTGTGCCTTTGGCGAATTAAATTATTCATGAAACATATATATGGTTAGATTAAAATTTACACAATATATTGTTACAAAATAAACTACATAAGACAATAAAGGTTTCCTAAGAGGTAAACATTTTAGCTCTCATTTTAATACAAGTGTATGATACTCTTTTTCAACAGTTTAATGAATACAAATACATAGGGAATATTATTTAAAAATCCATATTGATACTTGTCACATATGCTAATTATTATGTATAATGTGTCCAAGAATATGTTATGCAATGATTACAACATAGCATTTTAAACAATAAATAAGATTACTCAGAACTTTTAGTCAAGCTTCAAGTTAGGTATTTTATCATCAATTAATATAGGATATGCTGCTGTCCCATCTATAAATTGATATCCATAAGCATTGCATAACATCAAACATTTCGTTTAATACTTCTGTAAGGGAAGATTATATATAAATTCTATATTTTTGTCGCAAACAATCGCTACAATAACTGTAACATATGTATTTTAAAACCTTTTGTTATAAAACCTCTTCTATATGTATATATATTTGAAAGAAAAAGCTCTTCTGTTTTCTGTGGCTGTTTCCCTTTGATCATTGTAACCCCTGTAAGTCAACGAAGTGAAAACACGTGAAAACGTTTAAAGAACATCGGTAGTGTAATGAGAACAAAAACGCATAAATGCTACTTAGTTGAAGTAAGTTTTTCAATATGTTCAAGTTAAGGCACTACAATGTCTTAAGAAATACATGATTAAAGCACATTTGAAAAGTCATGAAGAGCAGGAAATGGTGCTATCATACTTATATTTAAATGAATGATTTTTCTCGGCTTGATATACATACTTGTATTTATAACAACTGTTCATTTCGGCACGGATAAGTCATAAAGTACATATTCTAATTTTGAACTTTTTGACAAATATACCAGCTTCTATCAATGAAATAAACAGAGGATATTAAATGAGTTTGTTTGCAGTATTGAATTTATTAAACGTGTTGAATAAAAAGATATGATGCGAGCCTTTGGCGAGCAGCATACAGTTTTATCCGACGAGTTCAATAATGCAATAATGCAAAAAAATGAATACGGTTTTCTATTTATAACATAAACGGTAATATCTAAATACATCTGACATTTAACTACTTTTGTTTTCATTATAACAATAACGAAATGGGTTAAACTCTTACACTTACAAAATATATTTATATAAAAAAAACTCAAACAGATAAGACAATCTTTACATTTTATCAATAACAGCAAACCTTTCAGGTTAATGAACACGTTTCAATTTGACGCTATGGTAAATTTTTAGAAAATCTATTTTTCAACTAAATTCAATAGTTTTCATTACGTCATAGAATGACGTCATATACATTTGCATTTGTATGCACGACCGTGCAATATGATATTTACGGCACGGTAAAATCTGCACGGTTATGTGATATATAAAAATAAAGCTTGCTACTTACAAAACGAGTAATTATCAAATCGAGTTTATCATTTTAACAACAGTAAAACGACAACGCATTCATTATAATCCAAACATTCTAATTAATACCAGAACTTCAGACAGTAGTCTTTTAAACACACTCTTAAAACTTGAAAGACAAAATTAATTTTAAATAGCAATTAAAAACCTTAACAAATGAATGTGTTGATTAATTAAGAGTTAACTTGACAGTTATTTGGTATTCAATATCAAGCACTTTGTAGCACTTGTAAACATGTATGTTCATTATGCAACTCATTGTGCCGCAAAGAAAATGGTACGTGAGTTTGGCTGCATATCTGATTATGTGTTCGGCGCTACTATGAGTACAATTCTATAAAGTGTCGGAATTTATTATCTTTTCATCACCTTCTTATTATTGATGTGTTTTTCTTCTTTATTGTTTCCTATCTCTCTCGTGGATTTACATACAACAAGTTGTTCAGTCTTAAGCGGGAACTTAGTAAGTGCTTTGAACTGGCAAACACATTTTCTCGAACAAGTTCATCATCGCCTCACATCCTGTTGAAGAACACCTCCTTTGATAAATAGACTTTTCATAGCCGCTTGTTAATACTCTTGAAATATTACTAGTTTTCACTGATTTCCCTTAACGATGTTACTGGCGACGTATCCGATATTTTGGATTCAACTGTAACATTCTAGCTTACAGATTATGGAGTGAACAGCAATTTAGAAAATAATAATTGGTATCATATGCCAAATGCTGTAAAGAAGCAGCCCCGGAAAGATGCTACTTATCTCTGTGCGTTACTTATGCAAACAATTTTTATCGTTTCCCTGTTTCTTATTAAATTTTGGGTGAACATGCGAAAACAATATGGTTGCAATGAAGCAATTAATTTGCCTAAATTCCACCGCCTTTCTTGTTAAATATTTTCGTTGTTATTTCAAGTATGCCAATTAAATTGTTACAACTGATTTCATGGTGGATCCTCGAAGGCGTTATGAGATATTTCAGAAAACAACATTAACGCAACATAAATGAAAGACACAGGTCTTAATCGACCGTAACAAGTTCATTTAACTGATGTGATGCAATGAATAGTGCGGTTCAGATTTAGCAAGATGTGCGCAGGTATTTAGCAACCACGTGCCACATATGAACAGAAACATAATTCACGTAAATAAAGACCAGATTTCATTTATTTGGACGGTCTAACAACAAGCTGCAGATCATTTGTATCAGGTTTTGTGATTACAATATTCAAATTGGAGGTGACTGGGCCTTAGTTTGAGATATTTATTGGCCTTGGTTAACTTGCAGACTATGTTCACAAGTCTACGTTTCTCAATAAGCCAATCAATTATAGGGTATGCTTACAATTCAACAGAAGTTACTAATTTGGGCTTTTTAACACTTTAGCCTCCACTGGCCACTTGGTGATAGGTTTGCAAACAGTTTAAATCAAATGAAACGCCATGAAACTCGGTATCTCATCAAGATCCAAACTGTTTGACATTTTAATCCTCTTTCTAAACAGTAAATCAAGAAATACCCGCTTCGAAAATTGAGCCAGACGACAATATATGCAGACGAAAATTATTTGGCGCCACAAGATTTAAAAATCGGGTGTGTAAGTGACTAGGTGTTACGAGTCATTGTCTAGTGTCATAATCGCATATCAATTCATCCATATGGTGTAGTGGATTCTAATCGCAATTTCGGATTATACATTTTTCTTGTCAGTTAGCTATCCATCTTGTTTACGGAAGATCGATGATTTTTACCTATGGTCACCTGGGGTCTCCTCTACCATAATAGCCTGAAAGAGGTACCGTATGACCAGGCTTGGAATTCACCAACCCGTTCTATAACACTTTCTGTTGGCTTCCAGCTAATGCTAGAGTGGTACGTGCTGGGAGCCAGACTAAAGTATTAGAGACTATTCTTTATTCTCAAGACTTAGATCGGGTTAGTGAATTCCAAGCCAGACCTGTGTTTGTGTTCCGTATATAAGAAATAAACTAGCAAACTTAAACAATAAAGAGAGAAAGAGAGGGAGAGAGATGTAGGGAGAGGGAGAGAGAGACCTATGACCTTAAGTCAGAGACATAATATGATAATAAACTGACATTAGGAATAGCTTACTATGAAACAACAATGGGTGCCAACTCAATTGAGCAGTATTTTATTTTTACTGTTTGTCAGAGAAACATTACATCCGTTTGATAGTTGGAAAATATTGTTTCAACGTTGACGATATCTGCAATTTAAATCATTATGGTTTTCTCTGAAACAATCGTGCTTATATCATAAAAGCAATATTAATTTACAAATAAAAGGTCTACACTGAAGCATCATTATAACTTTATTTTGATGCAATCTTTCGATATATCAAAGAACATTATTTTATTTATCTCTTTCCGTGGGTAATTGCGGAGATGCCCTTTATTAAAATTTTCAACTTCAAAACCATAGCTATTTCGTAATGTGTTTTTGCAAAACACTAAGGATTCTCATGCTGCGAAAGACCAAGCTGTTAACATGACGTAGTAGTAAGTAACGGCATTTTGACTTTAAAACATTTATTCGTCGACTTTTTTCAATTTAAAAAATCATTCAATATCAAACAATCAAACAATCTTTATTTGATAATATTGACTTAAATTCTCTTTCGCCAATTACATAATGAATTTAAATATGACCCAGACGCATCTTTTTAACAATATGTACACGTTACACACATAAACATAAAAATAAACAACCAGCTCGAATGAAATATCCCTTTCGAGAAACAGTAATATTTTATGAATTTAGCTAAATTAATCGCATGTTTCCATGGTTCCTGTTGACTCTTTTATGAATTTAGCTAAATTTATCACATGTTTGCTGTAGATTGATTAACCTAGATACTTGTTATTGGAATATTATTTGAAGGTTTAAAATGATAAATTCAAATCCATTATAGAGGATTTCATACTACCGATGGCGTATTGTTTTCTGTTGACTCTTTTTTAAATTTAGCTAAATTTATCACATGTTTCCTGTTGACTCTTGTATGCATTTAATTAAAATTATCACATGTTTTCTGTTGACTCTTTTATGAATTTAGCTAAATTTATCACATGTTTTCTGTTGACTCTTTATGAATTAAGCTAAATTTATCACGTTTTCTGTTGACTCTTTTATGAATAAAGCCAAATTTATCACATGTTTTCTGTTGATTAAATAACCTAGATATTTGTTATTGGAATATTATTTGAAGGTTTAAAATGATAAATTCAAATCCATTATAGAGGCTTTCATACTACCGATGGCGTATTATGACAAATATTGATTAGATTTTATGAACACAACGTCGGAACTTTAAACGGCGTGTGTATTCTATAAAATGTCTTGACATAATATTATATAGTTTTATCACAATGCTAT
>JAULCC010361881.1:0-11603 GCA_032358795.1 Nuttallia obscurata | reverse complement strand
AGAAAGAATAACAAAACTCTAAAAATTATTCTGTTTGAAACCTTTGAGTATTATGAAACAGTATAAAAATGTGTTTTCAATGGTCTTGATATTACACTGCAAATCATGCAAATAAAGATAAACAGCTTTTATTCTATTTATTTTGTTATTTCGGATTTCCGAGTCACTGATACAGTTCAGGTCAATGGCAACATTTTCAGTGTGCCCAAGAACTTTCATGCATCAATGATAAGTTAAAAATTGTTGTTTTAAAACCTTACCTAAATTTTTGGTTCTTCACCACTGAAAGGTTATTGGTTAATTGAACGCAATTTTTCACTGAAGTATTCTGCTTATATTTGATGAAATTCGGTTGCTTGATGACATTATTTATAAAACTTCCAGTTCTCCTAATTTTATAGTGTAACACCAAGTAATCAGTCATACAAATATGCCTGAGAATAGTTAGCTATGACCAGTGTGGTTGATAATTAAGGCCAATGCTCAGATTGAGCTATTTCTCGGGCATGTTTGTTACAACTGCAATTACGACCTAAACCAAATCATTCTGGTGCATGTAGGACTGAAATAGGTAGCAATTTCATACCGAGGTAACTGTAGGACAATTACCCGTGGGTACCCGGGTACCTAGATTACACTCATAGACGGCAATTAAATGGCTTTTTGGAAGGCCTCTGCATCAAGGTTCCCGTCGTTGAGTGCTCTTACTGGTAAATTGCGGAGTGTACCTGCTACCTCTGTACCGTCTGTGAGGGCATTCAGCACAGCTGGGCTCACTATCACAAAGCAGAGATCGACCTTAGACCCTGGTACAGCTGATGCAATTATATTTCTTAACAAAAACTGGAAAAACTTGAAGTCTGTGTCTGTTCAGTCAGTTGTCAAGGAAACTCCGGCTCTTCTGTTAGCACCCGTAGCAATAGCAGCCTCAGCAGCCACTGTTACTGGGGCAACTGATGAACCACAGGAACCAAGTGTTAAACTTGAGAAACCTCCGCTTCCCAGCTTGGAAACTCTGTAACCTAGTAGCAATGTGTTGTATACCTGTGATGTTCCCGATAATTAAATGGAGAAGTTATTGAAATAATCAGAGATTGAAAGTTTAACTTCTTCTGTTTGATTCCTAAATAAAACTTTTATTTAACAAGTTTGACGAGATTTGTTTATTTTACCATATAAATTATGGACCTCTGTACACACTTGCGCCGGAGTAACAAACTGCCATTGAATTTGACAAATTTTCTTGGTTATACAAAAGTATATCTAAATAGTAAAACATCAAAGACATAGTCTGCGAGCGTTTTTCTCACTAACCCCTGTATACAGTTACACTGGATATATACTTCAGGTGGTGTTGAACCACTTCAACCCCCACCCCGCTTTGCCCATGATATTTTAACGCATCCCTTTACACCAAGAAACAGACTGGAAGTAGAACCAACAGGTAAATCCTGATTACGGCGAACATTGGTATTTCGTTTGAATTGAAAAAAGAGGCAATGTTTTCAATCTTGTCAAAATCCCTGATTCGTAGATTTGTATAATTTCTTTCAAACGCTGTGGCTGTTAGCATGACGAATCTGGTTTGTATTAAAATACCGAGCGGCGAAACGTGGCGGGAATGAAATGATTTAACACTATATGTGAGAATATATATATATATATATATATATATATATATATATGTCTATAGTTTGCTTCTGCGGCACCCGTAATTTTACTGGACAATGCATATCAGGTAACAGGTAGTAATTTTGTACAGGGGTACTCCCCAGTTTTTACCCAACCTGCAGGTACCCGTGTAATGGTTTTAGCTCTAGGTGCATGTGTGATTCAATACGCTATGGTCGAGATTTTTCTACTTTTGTTCACGCGAAAATTTCAAAGGCAACATAAGTATTCAACTAAACATATATTTTAAACCAACTGGAATACTGATAATATTCAAATCCGTAATAAATTAAACACTTTTGAAGAAGTCGAGCTTTTCAAAAAGGCTTGGGACCTTTAAATTTAGTGTTTAAGTTCTTCAATGTTAACCTGTTACCTGGATCCCTGTCACAGACCATGTCAGTACTGCATGTATGAGAAATATTCTTGAAAGAGCTGAAATGAAAACAGCATAAACACTATTTATATCTATTCCTTTTTTCTTCAACCCAAATTTCGCAGACATAAAGAAGTCAAATATTTTTCTAAATTATTAATTAAATATTAGAATATATCCTGTCTGTCAAATCTTGAAGCAATTATTATAAAATCAGTCACGCCTATTTCAGTTTCAAATATTTAAACCTTGAAACATTCATGTATATATAAATGTGCAGGAAACCACCTGGTTTGCTCAAGTGGTAGATTGTGGATCCGCTTCCTTGCACTGGAGGCAGCAGGTTCGATTCTCAACTGGGTCAAACGAAAGCCTTTAAAATTAGTAGTGATTAATGGCTTTCCCTTCTTCAGGTGCTAAGGATTTAGGGTTAGCAAATAACAACTGGTTTGTAGGTGTCAGTGCTTTACACTGGGTACATCAAAGAACCAGAGAGTTCTACGGAAGAGTTCTCTGCATCGATCACTTTCCTCTCTCTGTGATGTCCATTAGCCCGAGTTGTCAGAGAGTGAAATGTTTCATATACACAAATAAACAAACAAACAAACATGCAGGCAGGTGTGCTACAATGCAATATATATATATATATGTACTTATGTTCTTAACCAATTAATTGTGACAGCTAGATACAGACAGACTTCAACAGCAGTACAACTAAACTTATTACCTGCAATAAATTTCTTTTTATCTTATCATGAAATTACTGCAGTTAACACAAGTTGCACACAGATTTTATTACTTAAAATATGAATGCACACATACTGCACATTAAGTATGGTTTTTGTGTATGTCTAGAGGGTCGCAAAATTTTCTTAGAAGTTATAAAATGCATTAAGGTTTGCTGCATGGCGGATATGATAGCACTTATTTAAATGACAAAGATTTATTATTAATAACTTTGCCTACATTAAAGTTATATATACTGAAACGAAAAAGAAACCCAGGTTAAAATAATATGGAATATTTTTTTAACGGCTTTGTTTAAAATCATGAAAAGTTGTTACATTATTATCTTGTTTAATGTTTTCTCAATATGGTTAGTATAATTACCAAAACATGTAATGTACTATGTCACGGAGTGCAAGCCATGAAAACCCAAAATTCCATGCAGAATAAATCTGATGAGTTTGTCAACACATATTTTCATATTATTTGATACTCTATAGAGATTTAAAAACTGTTTTCCATAGTTAAAACTCTGTTTTGATTTCCTATGGTAATGGGGCTTGCGGTAAGTCGGTGGTTCTACCCGGGTGCACTCAGTGCCTGAAATAGTGCACAGAGGTCCCCCGGGGTCATCCTCCACCTGTAATGAGCTGGACGTCGTAATATGACTGAAATACCGTTAAAGCGACGTTAAAATCCAAAAAACAAACAAACAAACTATGGTAATGGCATGTACGGCTTATGGAAGTTCAGAGGTGTCAGGCCATAGTGTTGCTAATGCAAGGTCAAAGGCAACACAAGGTTGTGATGCAGTGAGGCATGAATATTTCTTCCAAAGAGCGACTTGTTCATCATCCTAGAGAAACTGGAAGACTTGCAGACCGACTGCGAATGTGGCATCTGCGCGCAACTACAGGATGCCAGGACAGGACTATAAGTCTTGCCCACCTGCGTAATCGGTACGTTATTGCAGAAAAGTTTAAGGAGAGTTATAATAGATAACATTGAAGATGGTTTTGTCTGAAGATTACTTTTGTTGTATTATAGGAATTCAATGTCACTTTAACAGTATTTTATTCATTATTGTGCCGTCTAGCTCATTACAGGTAAAGGGGCACCCCTGTAGACTATTATAGTCACATAGTGCATACCGTTAGAACCACCAACCTTCAGCAAGCCAGCTTGAAAGCTTCCTCATTTGAAAAATCTGAAGTGCCCATGCAGACCTGGATTTGAACCCACATCAGTGAGAGACTGAATGTGTGAATTCTATTATGAGCTTAAAGAAAATTTGTCAAAACCTATTCATTATAGAAATAATTTAAAGTCTGATTCCTTAGCATAGTGCCTACATGGTGTGTGACATATGTTTGTTTAGATTGAGAGAAAGTCCTCCTTTGAGGTTCAAACCTGCCATCTTCTGAGTGCAATATACATAATCCACATACAACACCAGTGTCAATTTCACAACTTAAGAAAACCCATGACAATTTTGGGACCACAGTTTGTGACTGGCTACATATTAAAGCACCTACTTTTGTTATAAGTGGTTCTATACATTAGTCAAGACTTATTTACCCAGAACACTCAATGTATTGGTCAAGAGGACTTCTTTGACAATATAGAGCTTTTATGATTGCCATTTATATATTTATTCAAGATAACTCTTTCCATTAAAACAAAGTTAATACCTGAGAAGATACATGGTGATCTCAAGTTAGGATTTGTTTGAATTCCCATTTTTACCTGTGTGCTGAGTATGGAATGTTCCAATTTTGAAAATTAGACCAGTCCATTTATTGATTTTGTGGGGATTAAGGAGAATTTATAGTTTCAAATGAAAATTTTAACATATTCCGACAAATTTATTTTCTGTTTAGTTTGTATCTTACTTTACATTTTTAAGCTGGGTGAAGTTGTAAGAAGATAATTATAACATTGATTGTTGAACATAATTTGCATGAAACCTTGAGGTTAACAAGTTAATACTCACCTGTTGTTATAAATTTATATATGACCATGGAAAAGAAGGTGCTTTGCTCATTTGCAACCCTTCTCCATTATGCCAGTAAAATAACAAAAACACTTCTTTTTACCTTGAATCATATAAGAGTAACAGTACTAGTGTAATGATAAATTTCAAATTTTGATATATTTTATTGTAATATGTATACTCTGTTTATGGAAAAGAATCAACATACTGTACAGGATTTCAGAAATGAAATGTTTCTACCTGACCCTCTATACCACTTGTTACCACCATATAAGTTTCTACCTGACCCTCTATACCACTTATTACCACCATATTTACTGTTACACAACACAATGTAGTGTGATTTACAGCAGGACCCAGCATGACATTGGAAGTTGTTGTTGCTAGACTAGCAGTCACCTCCATCAACAGCTGCATATCCTACAAGCAGTGTATACCACATTGCCTATATATTGCTTAGACTTAAGACTGTGAAGTATGACATATAAGTACATAATTGTAACATCATTCTGTTATGCAAAAATATTATGTTGTCAAGCAATAAACCATATCTAAATGAGACTTACCATAAATAATACATTAAAGAAAAAATCAATATTAGTAGAAATTTAATTGTTTACCAAATTAATATTCATATGTTGATGCATTTTCACAAAAATGAAAAGATGAAAGAGTGACTACTCAGTTCCCCTTCATTATAATGTAAGTTGCATTAATTAATAAATTGAGCTATATGGTAGCTAGATATTATAATAGCCATATAAAATGTCTTGATTGTTCAGAATTTTCTACAGAATTTTGCACACAGAAGTGTTCCATATAGACCATATGCTACTGATATAAACTGTCTTGCAAATTAAATTTAGCAAACATTTTAGACTAATGTTTGAGTGCATATGTTTGCATTTTCAGATTATAGCTTATACTAGTATGGTTTTGGTTGAGCATTTGTAATATAATTTAAATCATTGGGCCGTTTCATTAAACCTTCCTTATCTTTCTTTTCAAAGGAGTTGTATTGCTTCAAAGCTTAGGAGAGATAAAAGGCTAAATGCTCCTATAATCAAACTAGCTGTCCGTAAGACAGCAAGCTGGACTGTTTGACATAAAGGGAGAATAATTCATTTAAAGTAGAATGTAGAGTAATGGGACTTGTCCTAACTAGGGCTGTGATGACCTCAGATAAGCGTGTAAAGTCACAAAGCAAAAGCATATATAGTTTCTAAGAAAAGGCCTTGCATGCAAAACCTTAACCAAAGTTTCTAAGCCCAAAAAGGGGGAATAATTCAGCCCAAATCCAATCAAGAGTTATTGAACTTGTTGCACAAGGTCAAGATATGACCCCGTATAAGTTTGTGAAGTTTCATGGCAACAGCATATATGGTTTCTGAAAAAAGGGATTGCATGCAAAACTTTAACCAATTTTTTTAAGGCCAAAAAGGGGGAATAATTCAGCAAAAAAGCCAATCTAGAGTTATGGGACTTGTCCTACTAGGTAATGTGATGAACTTGGACAAGTGTGTGAAGTCTAAATACAAAAGCATATATAGTTAATGAGAAAAGGCCTTGCACGCAAAATTTAACCAATTTAGTCCAAAAAGGGGTAATAATTCAGCCCAAAGCCAATCAAGAAATATGGAACTTGTCCAACTAGGTAATGTAATGGCCTCTGATAAGTGTGTGAGGTTTCAATGCAAAAACATATATAGTTTCTGAGAAAAGGCTTTGCACACAAAACAAAACTTTTACCAAACTTTCTAAATCCGCAAAGGGGAAATAATGCAGCGCAAATTCAATCAAGAATTATAGAGCTTATCCAACTAGGTAATGTGATGACTTTGGATAAATGTGTGAAGTTTCAATGCAAAAGCTTATATAGATTCTAAGAAAAGGCATTGCATTCAAAACTTTAACCAAACTTTCTTAGTCCAAAAAGGGGGAATAATTCAGCCCAAATCCAATCAATTATGGAACCTGTTTGGCAAGGTCATGGTTTGACCTCAGAAAAGTGTGTGAAGTTTCAGGGCAATAGGTTGCATGGTTTCTGAGAAAAGGCCTTGCATGTAAAATCTTATTAAATTTAAGCTGCCGACACATGGGCAACTGTAATAGCTTTCCATATTCTTTGAATATTCAAGCTAAAAATGAAACACACTTCTGTTTGGAAGTTCTTCTTTTAGACAGACTTTGGAGTGCTCCATAAGTAAATATTGCCCATAAAGAGTAAATCTTAAACAGTCTGTGCAGACTTTTCAAAAGTGATCCTCAATGGCTTCTTATTTGTATGTGGGAATAATAGATGAGCAATTACAGGACTATTATGTTTTTCATGTTGTGATTACAGAATAGGCATTCTGATTATTCAAGACTTTTCTTTCAAAAGTAATTTTGCGGTACATAATAGATTTATGGTAAAAAATTGACAAGTAACATGCATTGTGGTGAAACTTTTTCATGACAAAGCATTCCGTTTAGTTAAATAACCTCTACCTATTATGTATGAAGAAAAGATTTGTAAACTCTTTTTATGTTCTCAGTTTAATGCAGGTCATTGAAATGGTTTAACCTCAATCTTTCTACGTCAGATTAACTATTCATATGCGATAAAATATTTCTGTAATCCAGAATTGTATGTCAAGACGTGCGTAATGTTTGTTCTGTATACCTATGGTGTCAGGGTCTTCAAGGGTCAAACTGTCACTATGGACTATGTGTTAAATAAATGATAGAAAATTTGGGGTAAAATGACGAAGTTGATTTCCTGTTATAGTTTCATATAATGATAATGAGCTGGGCCAGCACTTATTATTAAAGCTCCATAGTAAAGAAAAAAACTAAGGAAATTAGCCTGCTGAAAAAATGTTGTCTGCTTCAAATGTCGTCTGCTTCAACTGTCATCTGCTTGAATTTTAAAATTCATCAGAATTGCCTAATATTTGGAGAAACAATTGGCCGAGTGCAAAACAGCTTGGATCCTGATTAAACGCCGAGTAACTCGGCATATAATCTGGATTCAAGCTGTTTGCAAATTCTATCATGGTTGCCCTTAGCAGGCTGAATGTTAAATATTCCTTCTATTTATAAATTATAAAAGAATGCAGGAATTTTAAAAAGGATAGATCGGTTTTATCAGTCATGATTTTATTTTAAGTGAAGGTGAAATCAACTTCGAGTGTCAACCTCCTAATCATAGTTTAATAAAAAAAACTAGGCAGAACATTTTCTCCTTAAATCAGTCCTTGGGTTTAAAAAATCCTAAAGAACTTTATCATGAATACAGACCCTGAAGTTCTCTTTTCTCTCTCAGTGCCATATTAGATTAAATGATTGATAAAATTGACAGATTTAAAAAGTTTTTGCGCACAATTTTTAAAGTCAACCATATGTAAGACTATCAAAGGAGGTCAGTCTAGACTCCAAAACAATTACTCAAACTCAGCTCTGTGTGAATTTTTATGTTAATTTTATTGTAATATTTTGCACTCCCATTGGTTTTACAGTTCTACAAACAGGGAAAATGTTATTTAATCCTACAATAAAGTAAGATTTATATTAGTTATCTTTAAGTCTATTCTAATCTTAGTGAATCTTATATTGGCAGCTTTGCTGTACAAGTTTTAATCAAAGCTGATTTAACTCCAGTGCATCAGCATTAAATCAGAGCTACCATACAACCTTTATTAAACAACCCGAGGGGTTGTAACATTTTCCAAAGAGGGGGGGGGGGGGGTTAATAAATGTTGAATTTTTTTTTAAACTATACTTATTACAAAGATTTTCTATTAAACAACTTCAGTACAAACACTCATGTATACAACTTCTATATTTGCAGTTTAATAATCACCATCTTGAGCATGGTTATCAATTTAAGCATGATGCTCTCATGATGCTCTCAATGAGGAGCTGCAGATCTGGGTCTACACTGTTTGCTAAAAGAATTTTTTCATTACATTTGGATTTGAGTATTTCCCTTATCTGAAATATTTTTTGTTTTTATCTAAATATTGCATAATTATGATGTAATGGTCTAAAGTTAGCCTGCGGAGGAAAGGGTAAATGATGGCATTGTTCAGTTAACCTTTAGCCAGCCATAGAATTTGCAAACAGCTTGGATCCAGATTAGACGCAGGGTAACTCAGTATCTAATCAGGATCCAAGCTGTTTGACACTCGGCCAATTGTTTCTCCAAATATTGGTCGATTCTGATGAATTTTAAAGTCTAGGCAGCCGACAGTTTAAACAGACGACATTTTTTTAGCAGGCTAAGGGTTAAAGTAGATCCTGAGATAAAAAGAAAAAATCAGAAGAGCTCTTATATTTTTACATCACAGAGGATTCAGACGAGGTGTCATACAGTTGTTCTGGTTATCATGGAGACAATGAAAGTGACAAGCAATTAGACAATGAGCAATATAAGTAAAACAAGCAATTAGAATAATGACTCCTCTCTGGAGCCTTGTTACTATCTGTGATCGTGACAGCTTTCCCTCTCTGTGAAGTGCAATAGGGTTGACATAGGTATAGTATGGGGCATTAAAGAGATAATGATGTTGTAAATTGCCTGAAGAAGGTGTTTGATTTATTTATTGTTTTATGGCAGCACTGTCAGTGACTTAATTCATGACTGTCAAGTATAGCTGTGTGATTGTGAAGGACAGGTATGTCTGGACTTGCTCAAGTCATTATGAACACTCATTGTTAAGTCTCAGTGATTCAATGACACACAGATCCCCCCACCCCCAATACAAAAACAACAAAATAATCTCTTTTTTTAGATGAAGTACTCTTGAGATCAGATGAAACTGAGAGAGATATAATGTAATATAACTTGCAGAATAGTACTTAATTGCTAAAGGCCATATTGAACCGCATCTGTCTGGATAATCGTTTTAAACTTCCTGTCTTAATTAAGTTACATCTGGGATTTAAAAAAGATAATCACTGGTTGATGTGAATTTGGGGAATTTTAAATCCCTTTGAATATGCTATAGCCATATAACCTGGGATATGTCAAACAAACTGTCTTCTAGAGTCATTTGAACATGGGTTCTGACTCTCAGAGCTTAATTAATCTTTAGCCTGCTGAACAAAATGTCGTCTGCTTAAACTGTCGTCTGCCTAGATTTTAAAATACACCAGAATCGCCCACTATTTGGAGACACAATTGGCCGAGTGTCAAACAGCTTGGAGCCTGATTAGAAGCTGAGTTACTCAGCGTCTAATCTGGATCAAAGCTGTTTGCAAATTCTATCAGGGTCGCCCACTGCAGACTAAAGGTTAAGCCCAACTTTGATCAGGATCTGCCTATATGCCACTAGAGATTTGATGTTTGGAAATGCCCTAAAATTATAAATTGATCTATAATATTTGGTTTTAGGGGATGATATAATGAAAGTGTTCACTTTGAATACTTCATGTATACTTTAAAGACCTGCATGTAGTGTAATATAAAATGAAATGGAGAAGATGAACAATCACATATATCTTTAGTAGTGGGACTGTGACATTGAAAATTATTGCTCCAGATGGTTTTGCTAGCTACCTTATGTGTGAAATCATGCTTTCTTAATTACATGTTACACTTTAACGAATCTCATAAATTTCACACAGTTTTTGCTCCAGAGCCTGTTTGACAAATTTTCTGTTTTTCCTATTTGGCAAAGTTTCTGCCTATATACTACAACTACTGCATCAACTGAGGGAGTTAAGAGAGACTGGTGATTATTTCTTTTTTAATTTTCACTTGTTTCAAAACTTTTGTGGTTTTCAGATGACGATATTGGCAATGGACAGGTACATACCAGTAAATGCTTCTAGTGGGTTAGATCCTTGGCCGGATGTTGGTTAGGTCCTTGGCTGTGTTAAATATCAAAGACTTTTCTTTATATCGGTATTGTAATGGCTTTAATCCTACCTTGGTGCTTAGAATTTGGGGATCTAAGAGTGGTTTGACAGTGGGTGTCGGGATAAATTGACTGACCGCAGTGACCGGGATTCATTCTCCCATGTAACAGTGCTATACACTGGGCAAATAAAAGAACCAGAGAGCTCTTCAGAAAAGCTCTTTGTATCTGCTTCCCGTCTCTCTGGGACAACCATTATAGCCATAGATGGCAGAAAGTGATGAATGTTTCATATCAAATAAACAAACAAACCTGTAGATATTTCTGCTGTTATAAATTTATATTGATAATTGTTACACTGTGCCTTTAAAGTATCTTTACTAGTACTATAATAGCCATAACATTATAGTTCCTAATCTACCACTTGATTGTATAGTCAATTTCCAATTATGATTGATGTCCATTAAAACTGGGGGCCGTAAACCAAACAAACAATTAAGTCTGTCAATATTTGGACAATTATCCATTTTCTTTGAGTCTCAATTATATAGCTCTCGCAGAGTGGTCAGAACACGCCAAAATTGTGTTCTGGTCAATCATCGACACACTTCTGTCAACAAAAAGTCCTGCAACAATGTTGACAGTTATATACCCATGCCAGTTGGCTGACGTCATGTCCGCATAATAAGCTTATAACTGCAGAATTAACTCCCCCGAGTTACGTTAAGGAGACTTATGAGAGAGCTTTTAATCAATGAATGGTTTTAAAGTATTACAATATGGCATTGATCTATAACAGCTGAACTGTTAGCTAATGTCATATGTTTAGAATGGTGAGATGAGAAATGATGAGAAATGGTGAGATGAGAAATGGTGAGATGAGAAATGGTGAGATGAGAAATGTGAGATGAGAAATGGTGAGATGAGAAATGAATGAGATGAGAAATGATTAGAAATGGTGAGATGAGATATGGTGAGATGAGAAATGATGAGA